>JZKD02S1852373.1:70179-85858 GCA_000966675.3 Picea glauca
GCACTTTTTCCAAGTAAATGTACTTGCTGAAATTTCCAAACTCACATGAAAGATATGTTTCCACAATGGAGATTTTACCTTTACTTATACTAACCTAAACCTATCAACATAAGTGTCTTTTGGCTCAACAGGGCCGACATCTCTAAGTCACATTATAATTATTATTATTATTATTATATTATAATTAATATTAACCAGATTAATTATCTTTTACATTTATTATTAATCACATTAAGGTGGGGTCGACCTGTACCCTTTATATAACAAATAGGATTACAGGCAGGTCTGACTCTTGAACAATATATAGCAACGGATCTGATACACCAACTAGTGTTCAACCACTAGGGGCACATCCATAGGGATGTCATATCTTTGGTTCACTGCATTACATAGAAGAATCAGATCTTAACACATTCACATGTGCTCGTCCACAGGCACGTCCACTCTACAAATATTCTTTCCCACTACCTCCATGGGAGAATCATCTGGAGTCTTCTGATCAACTCTGCTGCTCAGAGGTGGCCAATACATCATCTTCATTTATGTTCACATGATGATTCACCCAACACTTTGGGACTTCACACGTTCACCTTGTGCTCAGCCACATGCACATCTAACTCAACAGATCGCCTTCCCCACTGGATAATCATCTGGAGTTCTTCTCAACTCTCTGAATGGAGGAGGTCATCTCTACGTTCCTAGCTTTGTCTCAGGTAGGAATCATGTACCCTTCTTAGGGGATTTCTCTCATGTTTGTAAGCTAAGAGAAAGACTCACATAGATGCAATGATCCACATCTCATAGGTTTGTAAGCTGGAGAATGTCTCGCATAGTTGCATTCATCAACAAATCACTCCTTCCAATTCTCCCCAAGTTGGTTTTTGCATCGTACTCTTCAAAAAGTGGTTATAGGTTAGGGATCTCACGAATTGCAGCTTCTTTGAATTTGTTCAATTCCTCAAAAAGTGACATCCACACAAAGATGGCCTCTTGAATCTCATGGGCACACTTCACCACAAATGTTTTTGTTATGTCCTTCTCTATAAGTGCAACTTATTTTAGTGCCTCCAACTTTCTACTTATCTATTCTTTTTCCTTATAACTACAAATCGGGACTAGGATTTCCATCCTATTTCCTTTGCCATATTCTATAGTTGTTTCTTCTTATCCTCCATACAATCTTGCTTTAGTGTGAGGATTTAAGCCTCCTCCATCTTGTTGTCATTATTTTAATCAATGGCCTCAACATATACTTTCTCATATTTCTCCTTGAATTAGTCAATCTGCTAAATAATTCTTTGCTTGGGCCCAACAAGGATGACATTATGCCTCTAGAAATTAGTCCATAGGTTCTAATACTTGCTATACAATCACTCCAGGTTCTTCATATGCACTCAAGCTTCAATGATCACTAGTTCAATAATCAGTACACCTTGTTTCTTTGTGCCTCTACCTTCATGGGTGCAATCATTTCCTCTTTTTGTTCCTTCTTTGCTACCTACCTTTGTTTTCTCTCCTCTATTAATTTTAGCAATCCCTTATTTATTTTTTAACATCTGCCATAAGTTTGTTGTCACCTTAGTGACTATTATTCTAGGTTGTTATATGACCGTAAAATATTTTAGCAAATGAGGTAAATCCTCCTTGAAATAACTTATCATCTCTTTGTGTGCCCTTGTATCTTCTTCATGGACCTTAGAGTATATGGCTTGAGTGTCTGCGACCTATTTATTTACTAGCTCTAACATTGCGACGACCTCCTCAACCTGTTTACTCCAACATGACTTGTTTTCAATGGCCTGTTCAACCTATAGATGTAGAACATCCTTGTATTCTCTAAGATTTTGCATATGTTGCTTATATGATAGGATATGAATCTATAGGTTCTTGACATATTCATCCCCATTATTGAATCTCACCTACAGTTTCTTACTCAATTTTGTTATGATCTTAATGAGGGAGGGGAGATCCATCTTTTGTAAATCCACCTCATATTGTATATGGACATGTTCCCTTCTCCAAAAAAATTTATAGCGAGGGTAGTGTGGGGTATGTTCAAAGACTCTAGTTTGTTTCCCGCTTGTCTCACAACTCAACTAATGAATCCTTTTTACGAGTGTGGAAAATGAACTTGTACTCAAATCCTATGAATTTTAATACTACCAATGGTATTTATACTCCACCAAATTCCAACTAAGATAGGGGTATGGAAAACACTAAAGGTGAGGCTTCCTTAATAGGTCTAATCTCCAAGTGGAGGTACAGGTACTCATCCATCACTTCCTCCCACACAGATTCACTCATTGAGGTGGCCAATCCAAACCCTTTTCCAATGGAATCCACCAATTCCCTTGCTTGTTGTGTGCTTAGTTCCTTTGGAATGACAACCAACTTTCCCATAGAGTCACCCAAAGTTCTCACTTTTCAATTCCTTGGTCATGGTGGTGGGTGATTCGAATCGGATTTGACATGAACAATTGGGTATCAGCACAAGCTCTAGGATGATTAACACAGAAAAAAATTAAGGCTATGGGAGAAGAAGGAGATTAACTTGTTGGTGTGAAGGGCCCCATGCCATCACGATTGATGTCCAATTTTGTATGTTATGTATTGTATAAAAGAAATAATGAGACTTTATTAAAAGTTTTCCACATGTGAGAAAAGACAAACAAATAAACAAAAGAAGGAGAAGCGGACAAGAGAGAAGTTGAAGTGTTGGGGATGCCTGACCTTCCAGCTATCATTCCAATTGACTTAACATTATATATCATGCATCCTCGCAATGAGAAAGGGGTTCTTTGGCTGTGAATGATGTAGAGAGGCTACCCATATGTCATTGAGGAGCATAGAGACGAATGAGACAGCATGCAACTTGTCCATTGCAAAATAATAAAGAACCTGGTCGAAGCTAAAAGAATGTCAGTGTTGGCCCTTTGACCAAGTTTTGGAGAACCTTGGTCATGTTTGACCATTTTTGGGACTTCAACAGGCTAGTCGAAGACGGAGCACCAGGCAAAGCAGAGATCGCGGGATCTCGCCCCCTTTTGTGGGATTTTTGGGATTAGGGTATATGTAACAGGTATGGGATGTCGGCCCATGGGTCTTACCCATGCTTAGGACCCTTTGTAATGTATAAATATATATCTAGGCGATGTAATAAACACACTAGATCTAAGAGCTATGCGGTGCTAAGTGTTGTATTGTGCTAAGTGCAAGTGATGTAAGCAGTTGGATCTATGTGATTGAGTTAGCTCTGTGCATATTGTGTATTGAGAACTTGCAGGGCTAAGTGCAAGTGATTGTAAGAAAGGCTCTATGTTGTGCCAAGATTAAGGAAGGAGGATCTGGTGAGGTGCACGTAGATCTCATGTCCTATGCGGAGTTGGTTTTGAGGCTCTGTGCATGTAAGGAGATTGACAAAAGATAATAAAGAACACGAAGAGTTGTTGGACGTAGCCCCACGCTGGGGGTGAACCACGTATATCTTGTGTTATGGTTTCTTTGTGTGATTGATGTGATTTATGCTTGTGTTGTCATCTTTATGTATGTTAGATGCATCTAATATAGTAGCCTAGTGTTTAGTAATGTGAATGAATGCTAGATTGGCTCTATTTCTATGTGTTAAGTGCTTGGGTGTGTTAGATCTTGTTGGATATTGCGTTGTTATGTAATTAGGGTTTTACCTACGATGTGAATAAGGGTTAAATTCTAATGAATGTTAATTGTTAAGTGCTATGTTAAGTATTGTAACCACAGATCTGTGTCCCAGATAGGTTACAAACACTTGAGTCCTGCAACCCCCCCTACTTCTACCTCGGGTGAGACTTCATCTTCTTCGCAGGTGTTTCCGAAAGGGTCGGTAGTTAGGGTTTTGTTGGTGCGTTGTTGTAGTGTTGAACCCTAGGTTTACCCCTGTGCCAACAGTTGATTTTCCTGTTTGGGTTTCTCGGGTAAATTTTGAGCTTATGTGTGATGATGGTTTGTGGTTGCATTGTTCATGAATGCATAATGGTGTGCATTGTAACTAAATGATTGTCTGTGTATTTTTTTTTGCAAAGAGAACTTTGTGTCAATTATTGTCCAAGCTCATTTTATATTAATATGGTTCTCATGGGTTAGTAAACAGACTAACATCTCTTTAACCATACCCATACGTTGATTCATAGGTTGTAAATCGACGACCTTCCTTCTAGATCCATTGCTATTCATTTGGGGGTTTCTAATTTCGTCTTAAGAGTCATTGGACATATTCTCAACTTTGTTGGGTGTTTTCCTTTGCCCATACATCATAGACGACCTATATATTGAAGTCTAGGATTGTTGAGCTATTTTTGGCTGCCCACAGACCATATAACTTTTTCTCCCATTTTCCTGCTATCAATTTCGACTTCTATATGGTTTTCATTGTTCGTGAATGCTTAAGTGAACCTCTATATGGTTTTCTTTGTCAATGAATGTTAAAAATCTACTCCCATACATTTTTAGTTGTTATGGGTTTTCAAAATCTCCCTCGGTGTTATTAAAAATGGTCTTCAAAATGTTTTTACACGCCACTGGTGATCAAATTCACCTCTTAAACTTTCTTCTACATTGTTGGTCACTGATTCCAATGTGCAAAGGGTTTCCCTTCATTATTGGTTGTTGAATCTGCCTCTTATTTATTTTCTTTAGCCAATAGTCGAACCCACTTCGACTTGGCTTCCCCTTTGGTCAACTCCATGTTCTCATTCGACTTGCAATCACTTCTGGTCGACTAAGATCCGTCCCATTTCAACTAGGTTCTCTTTAATTTGGTTTGGTTTCCTTAGTCGACTCAACTTGGTTGACTTATCATGCCTTATACTCGATTGGTATTCATTCCTACTTCCTTTCCGACTCGATTGGTATTCCTTTCGACTTCCTTTTCCACTTGAATTCCAGGTAGTGGATGTCATTTTTGTTTGGGCCGACTCGACTTGTAGCTTGATTGGTTGAGTATTTCCCGTCATCCAAAGAGCTAAGGTTATATACGTTTTACAGACATTTCCATGCTGGTGAGATGGATAGTCTATAATCCTTCCGTTTAATATCAATGGGGGTGTTTCTACTAATATTTCTTCAATGGTAGCCCCTACTTAATCTCTCTCTTTTGGGTTCTCTTCATGTGAAAAGTAAATGAATGATGTGTCTACCGACAATTAGACTTTCCTTTCTTTATGACCCTTGTAGACTTCGATTGAAGTCTTGCCTAGGTATATGGATTACTCTCAATGCTAGAGATAGATACCATGGAAGATTCATCATCATTCGAGGTCACAATGATGGCTAGGGGGTTGCCAATGTTCTTGTCAAAAAATGCCCTACTTTACTCAAGACTTGTTATTGAATTGACTAGTGGACTTGCAACAAAAATGATCCTAATAGCATGCTCCACCACAAGATGGTAGCCTACTCATAGTAATAATGTTGATTCTTTTGGCCCGTGATGATGTAGAATCATTACAGATCATCCTAATACTAGATGTCCATGTGGTAGGAGGAGGGTGCTACAAGCCCTTTTCATATAATGGGTGGAATGCCTTCTCTCCAATTGATGTACTTTTCAATTAATTCCTAATTAATTTAGTAAGAAACTGAAGAGTTGTGCATTAGTTATCAATTTGAGGTCGTATCTTACTTACAATTTGTTGTGCACCGTATATGCAAGTATAATGTTGTAATTTCCACTGAGTTGTAGTAATTTTGATAAAATGCCACAAAACAAGATATCAAAATGCCTAATCGAGTCACCAACCTATATTGCTTATTTTACTTTACAGAAAAGGGGTGCCAGACTTGCAGGAAAATAAATCACACTTGCGGAAAGTAAATCACACTTGGGGAAAGTAAATCTCACTTGTAGAAAGTAAAACATACTTGTGGAAAGTAAATCTTACATGCAGAAAGTAAATCACACTTGCAGAAAGTAAATCAATCTTGGGAAAGGTAAATTACACTTGCATAAAGTAAATCACACTTGTGAAAGTAAACCAATTTTGTAGAAAGTAAATCACACTTGTAGAAAACAAATCACACTTGCGGAAATCAAATCACACTTGCAGAAAGTAAATCAAACTTGCAGAAAGAATAAAGGTGACGTGTTCAAGTATTTAGGATGTCTTTTATTATTGTGACAACTATGTTAGAGATCATGTAATCGATCATTAGAGATTCCACCACTCTGTGCTTATAAATGAAAAGAGCTAAACTACCTTAAATTGCAAATTTACAAAATTGTCGACAAGAAAACTAGATGCAGATGTAGAAACCATAGTTGTAGCAACGAGAGTTGCTTTAGCCTAAGTTGCAACAATAAGATTTGTAGTAGGCGAAGTTGCAGTAGCCAGAGTTACAACAACTAGAGTTGTAGTGGCTCGGGTTACGACAACCCAAATTACAGCAGTGCGAGTTACGACAACCAGAATCGCAGCAAGAATGAAGTTTAAATAGGAATTGTTGGAAATAAATGAAGGTAAATAAAAATATGTTGCAACTATAATTCAATTAATTGATAAGTGTGGTTCTGAAATAAATTGTAGAGATGAGGAAACAATAGAGTTGCAACACGATGCTTTTATAGGGAAATTACCAGAAATAAATAAGCAAGAGAAATTACAACAATTGTTCATCAACCAAAGATTACTAACTTGTGATGTCAACAATCGAAAGCTACGGAAATAATAAGTTACTAGATGTTAATGAAGGAATTTTTGAAAATAAATAAGAAAATGGAAATCTAATTATAACTACTTCTACAAACTGTAAAAGATACAAATAGTATTGAGCTAAGGAGGGGGCCTTCCTCATTAGACAAGGTATTGGTCTAGAATGCAGTAGATGCTTAAATGATCAACACGCCATCAATTGAACATGAGGAAAAGATAAATTATATTGTCAAAACTCTGAGTTTTACAATATAGTTGAATATTACAAACCGAATAATCTCCTCCCTTGGGCTCGAAAGAGGTTGAGCTTTTATATAATACATCCGATGTCTAAATAAAATAAAGAGATGAATGGAAAACTGTGAGAATCGGGTTGTTCATTCGTTTACATTGATATCGCAAAAATTTATAAAGAGTGGGCACATATTGACTTGGATCGACTGGGAAACGGTTGGTAGGCAACTTGTTTCCTCTTTTGGTTGTCCACTTGCCTTCCGTCACTTTCCCACGTGAGGAGCAATGCCTGACCGAAAATTGTAATGTTAACTACTGCGCTGGAAAAATCTCAAAGTTGCAGCAACAACAATGAGAGTTAGGTTCGGAATTGCAGTAGTTGTATGCTTGGGCAAAGGAGTTACAACACTTGTGGAGGAATTGAAGCTCTTTCAGGGAATTGCAACCATTGTATTTGCTCCTGTGTGGAAATGTTAGTGTAAAAGGTAACAATTTCCTTAAGAAATATGTAAGAATGGCATAAAAGTAGCATATGAGGGAAGATTCATACATTGGTGAAAAGTGAGACAAACTGGACGAGAAAGGTATCAAGAGAAGATGAATAGTGGAAAAATGGTAAGGAAAAAGGTATTGGACAAGTGCTGAAAACATGCCAATTTAGGCACTTGTCATCTCCCCCACTCCAAAATTGTTGCATGCCCCTATGCAACCAACAATCAATCAGGATTAGAGAAATCGATATGGCCATGGAGGTTGTTGATAATGCAGTCCACCTCACATTCTTCCTCTTTCTCTTTAATGCTCTGCCCTGCTGCAAATTCTTTGTCCTCTACTGGTCCCTTCCCTATCTCTATTTGGGTGGTTGCATCAATTAACATAAAGTTGTGGTTTGTACAACCACTTCTCTTGTTTCTTTGGTTTGTGCTATCTCTTTTGGATCAATAGATCGTTCCCCTACAGAAAGGGAACTTGTTTCTTGGGGAAGACAATCTAACTTCTCAAATGTCTTTTCTTCATTGAGTTCATCCTTCAACATTGTGAGGTTAAGTTATAGTTTCAAATTCTTTATCCTCAACATTCTATTAGGCTTTAAAATAGATGCATATATAGGCAAGGAATGTGGAATGCTTACCTAGAGTGTAGCAGTAACCTTTTCTTCAAGACCAACAGTCTCAGGTTGAGATTCTGCTTCCTTTGGTACTTGTGGGCTAGTAATCACTTCCCCATAAGTACTTCTTGTTAGTTTTTGTGTGACGGTAAGAGCCTCTAGTTCTGGTTCCTCTTTCTCCTATGAATTCATAGACTGTTTTGGTTCCTCTTTCTTTTGTAGATTGGAAGGTCGTTCCCCATAAGTGATTCCTACTAGTTCTTTCGGATCAACAAGTGCCTCTCATTCTAGTTCCTCCTCTTCTGTAAAGACTTCGAAGATGGTGGCAATCCCTTCATCGAAAGTGCTCTTTGTTGGTTATTGTGGGTCAGCAAGAGCCTTTGCATTCATTTCTCCATCGACTTCCAAGTTATTCCCCATTGTTGGTTCTTATGGGTCAGCAAGGGGCTTTTTATCCATTGTTTTATCGGCTATGAGGTCACTCTCATCTGTAGTTTGTTGTTTTCATTGAGTTGCAACCATGGACCTAGTTTTTCTTTTCTTTTGAACATAGGGTCACCTCTTCCCGTACCCTCTTACTCTCTTAGTGGAGAATTTTTTTCTTGTGATCTCGACATCACTATCGTGGCTCTCTTTTTTCGGGGTTGCAGTATTGTAGTCCCTTGTTGTAACTACCCTTGTGACTCTCTTTTGTACAGGAGTGTCAACATCCAAAATTTCTCGAGCTGCGACATTGGTTATTGAAGATGGATTTGCAGCCTTCGCTTCCCCTAGTGCCGAAAGTGCAACCACTGCATCTTCTAGAATTACAACTGGTGTCCTAACAACGTTGTTCCAAGTTCGCCCCTCCTTATACAAGGCACACTCCACTAGAAACTGTATGAGCCCATGTTGTTTGATAGCGTCCCTGGGGTTCTTTCATCTTTGTGCTAATGTCTTCATGGTCTGCAAAGTTTTGAGAAGGAAATAAAGCATGTTGATGGAATGTTTATGTCCGAGGTGATCCAAGAGTCAAACATGTTGGAGGTAAACGGCCCCGTAGCGACCCTCACATGTGAAATAGCACTGCACAAGTGTGTCCACATCCTACTAAGGGTGTGGCAGAGCCATCCTTTCAAACCTTGTCCCTTTATTTACCAGTTCTTCTCTAGTCTCAAGAAATTGTCATAGAATTTTGGGCTTGAAGGTTCTTATGGGATACCATATTTCACCTTTTGTGATAAACCGATAATCTCCACCATAGTTTCTTATATTACCTCAACCAAGGTACCTATGCCCGTAGACTAAATGACTCCAAAGTTCAAAGCGACTCCATTGTCATAACCCTACATACGCTGGATATACTCTATACATCCAACCTGGTTGAGAATGTGCTCGATGTCATCATATATTGCTTTGAGTAGCAGTGGGTCCATGTGTTATCTGCATATCAACACATCTCACATGGTTTTCTATCATTCTCTCAACTCAAGTTGCTTGTGATTGCAGAGGGAAATGACTGTTGGACATGTGGGAGATTTCCAATTATGGCAATAATGGTGATTATGGCAATAATGGTGATTATGGAAATTATAGGGTTTATGGCGTAGGGTGGAGATTATGGTGGCGATGGTAGTAATTGAAACGTATGCCACTCAAATCTTATTCATTACACATTCTATCGAAAAATTTACCTGTATTTTCTTACATGTCGTGGTTTTTCCTTATACGAGTCTTGTGCTAGTAGTTGGGTCCTGCAGTCGATCAACCCTCTTTGTTTCTGGCATAGTTGTGGCAATGAATGTAGATTCGCATCAATGATTTTAGTTGGAATCTCAACATCGATGTCGGGGGTCAATTTTCTCATTCTATCAATAACAACATTGTGTTCGAGAATTGGTGTGGACGAGAGTGGAGTTGCAACAAGGTGCGTGGTTGCAGCAATACGAGGAATTGTAGCAACAAGAAAAGTTGTAGAAAACATCAGAGTTGCAGCTTCATCCTTATTGATGTCTTAGTAGTGGAATTGTGTTATAGATATGGAGAGTTACGGTGACAATATTTGCAGTGGAGGGAGTCACAACAACAAGAGGTGCAACAACAAGAATTGCAGAGGTGGATTTGCAGCAACAGAATTTATAGCAATAGGATTTGTAGCAATGAGAGTTGTAGCCATGTGAGTTGCAGCAACAAAAGTTACAACAACAACCTTCTTCTTCCCTGCATATCCTAAAAAAAAATTATTAGAGAAACAATTTTGGTAAGATTCTATCAAAAGGATCTTGACATAACCATCATGAAACCGTGAAGTTCAATTCTTGCTTTCTCTTGGAATTTATTTTTAATTTATTTTTATTTTTGAACATGCCTTTCGCCAACATAAGTTGATTTTCACAAAGCATGCCCCTAAGGGTTTTCATACATGGGTGTGTGTGTGTGTGTGTGTATTAGAAAAAAGGAATGAGTTACTCAGCATGGGTTTCCCCCTTGTTTACAATCTCCAAATCATTGTTGGGCCATCCACTAGTGATCATGTTCAGAAATGCTTCCTTGGATAGAGGTTTATGACACAATCGAAGCATGTGTCCATTTTCCATCAGGGGAGTTATCTCATCGTCAATGGTGCAAAGTTTGATGGCTCTATTTTCATATACAATATCAATCTTATAATGCTCAAGCCATTAGGTGCGGAACTTCCCTCTGAAATCCTCTAAACTGGAGTCAAATAACAAGGCCCAGTCTCCAACTTTGACTTTCTTCTTCTTAATGAACTTGTCATGCCATTGAGATCTTTGATGTTGTATTATTGTTATGCAGTGTAGGGAATCTTGACGAAGTTCATCTAGTTCGTTGATCTAGAGGAATCTTTATTTCAAAGTTTTGGTTAGGTCCATTCCAATTTGTATGGTTGTTCTCAGTGTCTGGATATTTGTTTCAATTGGCAGCATTACTCTCTTTCCATACACTAATTCATGTTGGGTGCAACCAATAGTAGTTCTCCATGTTAGTTAGTAGGCCCATAAAGCTTCAGGTAGTCTATCAGTTCAGTCCTTGAGGTGTAGTATGACAATCTTGGTGATGATAGCCTCAATGATTTTGTTTGTCCCCTCTACTTATCCATTGGCCTGTGGGTGATATGGTGTGGTAACCCAGTGTTTGATCTTGAATTTGTCCTTCAAGTATTTGATGAGCCTTGAAGTGAATTGTGTTCCTCCATCAGTAAATATCTCCNATGTTGGTCGGGGATAACCGATATGTACTGGACATTGCTGCTTGGAGGTAGGTAATCGAAAGTACCCATCAAAGGTGGGTAAAAACCAACCCCTCTGTTGACGATGTTGAGTTGAGTATTATCAATCATCGAGACCATGGATACCCCAGATGAAGGGTCAGGAAGGGAGAAGGATAATTGATCAATAGACATGATCTAACCCTCATGTGGAAACAACAATACCCGAAAAACTGTCGCGACCAATGCTTGCATAGAATAGGTACAAATCCTTCATAATAAGAGATTTTAGTCAAGAGACACATCGACCACCTCAACCTTGATGCACACGGTCTTCCCCCCTAACTGCACAGGGAAAGAGGGGATGATTCCATGTGGTCAAAACGAATGATCATCATAAGAGGTAATATGAGTAGGTGATGGAGACAAAACAGGTTGGCCAATGGCCTTCCAACATGCCAAAGAAATCACACATTTCAAGGTTCCCTCATCAACCACCGTGTGGAAAATGTTCCAGGTAAAAGTTTTTATGGTGTTAGCCACTACTATCTGAAACACTATGTGGTAAGGAAGACGAGGTTTTAAGTCGCTTGTATCAAGCATGATCATTCCTGGATTACAAGTCTCAGTAGATCCTAAGGAATCTAACAGAGCCTTTCTCTAGGAAGGGCAACTCTAGAGGACTTCCAAAGAAGACATTGCAGAAGGGGTTTGAGACAAATCCTCCACCACAGAGTAGTTCTGGGTAGCCCTTGAATTTGGTTTGTGGGAATCTTTCTTGAACGCACATTTTGGGATGCGTGTCATTGTTTCACCCAACGTATTCTCAATATGGAGAGGAAAATGTGGGTTTTCATCTTAATTACCCTTCTCAGAGGTGTTTGGCATTCCGTAGTCGTGTGTCCTAGTTTTTATGTCAACACTACCTTTCATCATATACACATTTGTGAACGAAGGATTACTCGAAGATGGAGGGGGTCCTTGACTGACCCCTTCCAGGCTCGAAGAGGCCTAATTTAAATTTTTCCCATGTGGAAGTGGATTTGTTAACATGACAGGTTTTTGTTGTGCCAATAGCTTCTGGGCCTCCACAAGTTGGGGGCACTGGTGAGTCAGATGGTCTTCTGTGCAAAGATTACATGGATACTTCAAATTCTTCTTTTTTTTGTTTCCCCCACCAGCATTATTGGTATATTTCTTATCCCCCTTACCCTTATTTCATTGTTTCTTCTTTTCCTCAGGCTGCTAGGTGGCCTTTGGGTTTGTCAATTTCACATTGTGTACATCCAACTTTTGAGTAGGGGGAGTAGTCGAACCAATAGTCTGGCTGGTCACGGTATGTTGTATAGAAAATTATTGCAATTGATTCGACAACTGATCTGCAGGCTTCATTTGCGTTGAACCAACAATACCATCAACATGTGTTCCATATATTTGTCTGGTCTTGTCAAGTATCAACCATGGTGCATTTGGAAAAAATTCGAAAAGTAAAACAGACTGAGAGTAAATCAACTCTAGTTGTTGAGCTCTCATTACAACTTCTTCTTTTGAAAAGACCCTCGAGGTTGCGACGTCTTTATATAAATGGGGTACCAAATAATTAAGGAACCACTCAAGAAGAAATGATGGTGGGACAAGTTCTTTTATCAAACTCTTTTGGAGTCTCCATTCTCAGATGTGATCAGAAACATGGTTCAATTTTTTCTGCTCAAAGTTGCCCAACAATTCGATGTTGGTATCATATCTCACAGGTAATTAGAAATGGTTTAAGAAATCCATTGCCAATTCGCCAAAGGAAGAGCATATTGAGTGGTCGAGCTCAATGTACCATTTCAAAACACTCCCAATGATAGTGCATTGAAACAAACGGAACTGGATGGATTTGTCTCTCAATGAATTGGATGAGCACCATAAATGGAAGGTAGTCACATGATCGCCTGGATCTTTGTTAGTCTTAGCCTTNATGAAAGGACATGTGGCACACAGTTAGAGGAGTAATGCCTTGCATGAGGACACTTGGATACAACAATGGAATACGATCATTGGACTAATATCTTGTTAGAGAGTGCATATCCTAGAGGAGAGACATTAAACCATAAGAGAATCATTCATCGAAGGCGTTTCATCACGGGGGTTGGATAAATACTAGTATAACGCTTGTGCATCCTTGTATTGTAGAGAGTTGTGTTATCAAAACTGAACCGGTGAAGCCCAAAAATGTTAACATGTTGACATAGAGGTACATAGAGGGCTTGGTGTTCTTGATTAAATGTTAGTTTCATACCCTCATAATGATAGAATCCAATGGAAAAGTTGTAATCCTACCGATCTTGAAATCCTGAAAATTGTTAAGTTTACTGAATTTTGAAAGTGACCTAAAACTCTACTTTCTCCATATGAAGTCCAATGAAGTTGGATACACTCTCAAACATATTGAAACAATTAAAGGTAATATTAAAAATTTAAGTAAAAGAATGAAAAAGAAAGATAAAGGAGAAAGTCACTTTTACTTATTTACTACCATTAATTACTAGGGTGAGTGAAATGGTGATGATAGTTAATTAAGCATGTGAACATATTTGAAATGTTTATTAGTGGTTAATGAGGGAAATTTGTGTCACCTAAGGGACCCACATCCCTCTCGATTTATTAGGTGAGCCCACGCAGCAAGAAAAACCTACAGAAACGGTTGTCGTTTGTGTCAAAACGGCTGGGAAACATCGTCAATCATAACATACGGCGTTTCCAAATCAGGAAACATCGTACAGTACGGTCGACGACGTTTCCCAGCTATTTTGTACCCATTTCTCCATTTCAGTGTGTTTTGGGCACTGATATGTGGCCTCGGGAGGCATTTCCTGCTACATAGGGGTGAATCCATGAATATGTGTCACACTTTTCAGTAAAATGTGGCAATGAAAATTTGAAATTTTACATATTTTTTAAATTGAAGAACTCAAAACTTATATATGTTTTGTGAATTTAGAAAATACAATTTTAGAGATTTGTGTTATCTTTCTAATGATATTTTTTACAAAAAATATTAATGTCATTTAATGTTTCAAATTTTGTATTTAATTAAATGTTTGTCCTTACAATTTTTTGAAAAAATTATTGTTCGACAACACAGGTATTCCAACAAAGGACGAACACCTTCAGTAACCACTCACATAACCAGATCAAAGATCAAAACATCGATGTTTGCATGTGGTAAAACCCCTACGGGGAAACATCCACAACCCCAGTCAACGCGACAACTTGGAGCAGTTTATTAATGCAAAGAAAAAAATTACAAAGAGATTTTACAAGAGAGTTTCTCACAATCGATCATCGACAAATGACCCTCCATGCTCTTTAAATAGAGATCATGGACCAATCGGGTGTTAATCCATGGATCAATGGTCGTTAAGATCGAGGAGAGTCTGAACCGTCGGATCACTCTATGTCAGGAACATATTGTGACCGTCGGATTTCCTAACTACAAATGCATACTAAAGAAACACACTTTTACCTAACGACACAATAGACCAAGTAAATCTTAACTAACTCCTAAGTGTCTAAATATCCTAACATCACCCCTTAAAAACAACTTGGGATAGGATTTAAGGATTTACAATAGTGACACAATAGGAGAAGGAAGGAGGCATTAGAGCCTATCCCCCCTTAATGACAACTTCCTGAACTCCTAACATAGATCGAAGTTTGGAAAACTTCGCTTCGGTAAGAGACTTTGTGAAAATGTCTGCAAGTTGATCTTCTATAGGGAAAAAGGGCACTTCAATAACTTGATCATGAATGAGCTTTCTGATGAATTGCATGTGTAGCTCAATGTGTTTGCTTTGCTGATGTTGAACTGGGTCTTTGGCGATCTTGATGGCACTTTGATTGTCACACCAAAGGTTGGTCGGATGTTGGTGCTGGAATCCAAACTTTGAAAGGATCTATCGAAGCCACAAGGCTTCCTGACTTGCATTTACCATTGCTCGATACTCTGCTTTTGCTGAAGAAAGTGCAATAGCCTATTGTTTCTTACAGGCCCAATTGACAGGTCCTGAACCAAGGATGAAAACATAACCTGCAGTAAACTTTCGATCATCAGGGTCGACGACCCAATCTGAATCAGTGAAACCAACAAATAAAGGAGTCCCCCCTGAACTGTAATGTATCCTGAACTGAACTATACAACGAACACAGTGAAGTATCCTTTTAGCTGCTTTCCAATGGCTTTCATGGGGTGTTTACATATACCGGGAAACAAGACCAATAGCGAAGGAAAGATCAGGACAGGTATGAGTCAAGTATAAAAGGCTACCAACTAAATGATGGTACAGGGTGGCATCAACTTCAGGAGAAGTACAGGTGGAAGTAAGCTTGACTCCAGACTGGAAGGGAGAAGGGGTTGGTTTACAATCATCCATGTGAAAGTGACGAAGAAGGTCACAAGCA
>JZKD02S1852384.1:5667-24151 GCA_000966675.3 Picea glauca
AAACAATGGTCATCTATTTTATGAAGATCTCACAGATCAAGGATCGGTTAGTAGCTATTGGATACCTAGTAGAATATGTTGAACTTGTGACCACCACACTTAATGGATTCCCTCCCTCATGGGACCCATTTTTCCAAGGAATTTGTGCAATAAGGAGATCACCCAAGTTTGACAAGTTATGATTAGATTTCACTCAAGAGGAATCCAGGCTGATATCCAAGACATAAAAGACTAATGAGGATGAAAATCAAGCATTTTCTGCCTAAGTGAAGAAGAGAAAGAAAAGAGAATAAGGCATCCTAGAGAAGTCTAAGAGACCTCGTTGCAAGAACGATGCATTAAAAATCAAATGTTATAGTTTCCATAAGCTAGGACATTATTCCTTTCAATGTCTAGATAGAAATTAAAAGGAGAAGAAGAAACACCATGCACATACAACAGATGCCGAAGAGCACTCAAAGGCATCAAAGGATGAAGATTTTTTCTTTTAGACAATGGTGTTTTCATATGAATGATAGAAGGAAACTCAAGCAAGACAACAACACCAGACTCCAGGGTTGCATATCAGGTTTGATATTTTATATTGTTATTGCTTAAGAAAGTATTGTACCTAGGATAACAGTCTTCACAAATTTATTATTTGCTTTTGTTATCAAATGTTTAGGTACACCTAAATATTGTCGGTATGATTATCATTAAGAAAATTCTCCTTGTTAATGATATACTTGTCTACAAGATGAAATTGATCTCCTCTAGGAGATGTTCTTGATTACTAACCATTCCATGGAGGTTACCATGGAAATGTTGGTCTTGTCTCTTGTTTCGGGAAGGTCACAGGTGATAGCTCTGAGAAGGAGCTATGATGACGGTTGCAAGAGGAAACTATTTAGACAATGTCTAGCCAAGACTTAGAACTGTGTACACAAACGTACACACCCATGTGAAGGATAAGACGAAGAAGAGTATATCTTATGGAGATTGACTGTGAGGAGCAGAAGGCTCCAAAGATGACCATACAGTTAATTTGACCACTCTTCAAAAAGAGTCAGCAGTTCCAGAAGGGCCTACCTAGAAATGATGCAGTAAACAAGCATTTTCTCATACATATACATGGCATTAACAATCCATACTACGAAGAGAAGAGGATGAATCCACCAATGGTGAGGCAAGAAACCCCACCAAGTACCAGCTTAGAAAGAGCTAGATTTTAGAGGGAGTCAACCCTTAGGATCTAGTAGGGAGGAGCAACCTCCCAACACAATCCATAGGAGATCACATTTTAGAAGAAGTCAACAGATGCAATGGAAGAAGGTGGCTTCAAAGATTGTATAGATGAAGAGGGAGTCAAGCTTCAGAGGGAGCATGCAAATTCAGAGTGAGATTGATCTCAGAGAGAGTCAATGGCTTAGAGAATTTCACTCAAAAAGTATTACTTCTCAGATTCAGATAGGAGAGAGAGACATCTTCCAAGATTGACAGACAAATTCCATGAGTTGAGGAGGCTATATCGAAGCTTCAGAGGCTTCTAGGATATGTGAGATCTCATGGGAGGATTCTCTTGTCTCGATAGACCTTGTTGCAGTGACAGAGGAGGAAGCTAGTCAGAAGGACTAGCATATAGATTTTTCCTCAGTTGCAGAAACCCAACATGTTTTTTAGCTATGTGGCATTGATGAGAAACATCATTGATTCAAAGACTTCCACCATTGAAGAAGATTTTGAGAAGCAGGAATGGAAGGATTCCATGATGGAGGAGTATCAGTCCATCATGAAGAATGATGTGTGAGAGGTGGTCCCAAGACCAGAAGGGAAGTCAGTAGTGACTTCCAAGTTGATCTACAAGATCAAGCATGCTACAAATGGTAGCATAGAAATGTACAAATCTTGATTTGTGGCCCGAGGATTCTCCCAGCAAGAGGGAGAATATTATGACGAGACACTTTCTCCAGTAGCCAGAAGAAGTGCACATAGAGTAGCCACAAGATACATGAGAAGGAGTCTCATGCCTGCATATTAAAGAAGGCTTTGTACAGACCTAAGAAGGCACCCAAGACATGATATGCCAGATCATACCGTTATTTCATGAACTCGGGGATGGTTTGCCATTGATGCTACATGTGGATGACGTGTTTCAGACATGAGATTAGAAGCTCATATTTGGGTGCAAGAAGGAGCTCGTTTTCGAGTTCGAGATGAAGGATCTAGGCTTGATGCATTACTTCTTAGGATCAGAAGTGTGGTAGAGATTAGATGAGATTTTCCTTAGCTAAGGAAAATATACTATTGATATCCTAAAGAAATTCGGGATGATGGATTGCAAGTCCATGACCACACCTATGAAGATAAACCTGAAGCTCTTGAGTGACAAATATTCATATTTGGTGGATCGCATGATGCACAGACAATTGATTGGATCCTTGATGTACCTGGTTAACACCATGCCATACATATGCTTTTCAATGAATACCTTGAATCAACACATGGTTCAGGTACCTTCATGGTATGGTTGGATATGGATTGAGATATGTCTCGGGTGAAGATGTGAAGCTGCAAGGATATACATAATCTGACTGGGAAGGGAGTGTAGTGTATCAGAAGAGTACTTTTGGATGTTGCTTTAGTTTGGGATCAGCCATGATCTCATGGTTGAGAAGGAAGCAGACACCAATGGAACTCAGTACTTCAGAAGTGGAGTATATCACAACAAGCGTGGCAAGTCGTGAAGCAGTGTGGCTCCAGAAGTTGCTAGCTGAGATATTTGATCTAGAATTGGAGCCAACTTTGATACATTGTGACAATCAAAGTTGTGCGAAGCTTACCAAGAACCATGTATTCCATGATAGGTCTAATAATATCGAGATCAAATATCATTACATCCGAGACATGGTGCAGAGAGGAGCTATGGAACTCCAGTACATATACACAGATGAGTAGATATCAAACATTCTCACCAAGCCCTTATCAAAGAGTGAAGTATGAGTACTTCAGGGACAAGCTTGGAGTGTTTTCGAATGTCCACCCTCATTAATAGGGAGGTGTGTTGTTTCTTCTCATGTCAGCTAAACCCTCTGGCTAAGGGTTCCCTAGATTAGTCATGTGAAGTGACAGAGGGGGGAATGCATTGTAGGACCTGCTGAGAGAAGAAACATCACACACATAGTCGTAAGACTATGGAAGAGACTGTGTGTCTCCGGAAAATAGTTGTGTGCTACTTCAGTGGATGTGTTCCACTGGTGTAGGTTGTGTGACTCTGGACAATAGTTGTGTGCCACTTCGGTGGATGTGTTCCACTGGCGGAGGATGTGTGACTATGGACAATAGTTTTGTGCTACTTTGGTGGATGTGTTCCACTGGCAGAGGCTGTGTGACTCCTGACAGTATTTGTGTGCTACTTCAGTGGATTTGTTTCACTGGTGGAGGCTGTGTGACTCTAGATAGTAGTTGTGTGCTAATTCGGCGGATGTGTTTCACTGGTGGAGGTTGTGTGACTCCGGAAAATAGCTGTGTGCTACTACAGTGGATGTGTTCCACTAGCAGTGACTATGTGTCACTGGATAGTAGTTGTGTACTAATTGGCAGTAGTTGTGATCTATTGGATGACATTATAGTAGTTGTGTGCTACTAGCTGATTGTCATAGAGATTACCAGATCGCTTGATGTATCTATGTGTGCACAAAAACATTATTCTAGGCGACAACCTTAATTTCACTTTCTCTCTCTTCATTAATTTTGTGGTGCCCATCCGCGCAAGGATCCCCTCGAAGAATTTTTTCCTCACCTTATAGAATCTTCTCACTTGTTTGATATCAAGCCTCCTAAGCTATCTCCAACTCGGTGAAACAATATGAAAGGGACGAAAGAGATTTCCAAACACATTGATAAATTCCTAATTTTAGAATCTCTAGTAGATGGACCATGGACCCTCAAGTCCTGGGTTGGTTCTAGGATCCCCTTGATACATATCCCTATCTTTCTTAACTTGGTAACAAAGGAATTAAAGTCTTTTACTCCCCTAAAATTCAACCAGATCTGGCTGGCAGAAGAAGACTATATGAATCTTTTCTCTTCTATATGGAGTCATATGTAGTCAAATTCTTGTTCCTCTTTCATAGTTAATCTATAGGAACCTTCAAAAGGTAAAAGCAACCACAAAAAAATCAGCCTCAACATTCAATCTTCCCTCTCAAGCCAATATGAAAGAAATCGAGCTAAAAATCAATTCCCTTTGCGAAGCTAATGCTACTGGAACCTTTTCTGAAGAGGAAGCCTCTTCTCTCAAGCTTCTAATGGATCAAAGATAGGAGCTCCTTGCCAAAGAAGAGGCTTTGTGGAGGCTCAAAGTAGAGCAATAAATGACTTTCAAAAGGAGATAATAATACCAAATTTTTTCATAAGTTTTCTAATTATCAAACAAATCTTAACATTATCTTGGAAGTGGCCAATTAGGATGGGATCATGGCCAAATCCTTCAAGGAAAAGGAAAATGCCAGAAAATCCCACTTTAGCAATATATTTTATGATCCGCCAGGATGACCCATCGCAGAAATGATAAAGGTACTTAGCATGTTTCCTAAAGCAATCATTGAGGACATGAACACAACCTTGGAAGCATAAGTCATGGAAGCCTAACTTCTCTCGTCTCTCCATTCAATGAAGAAAGGGAAAATCCCAAGGCCTGATGGCCTCACGGTCGAATTCTACCTAGGTTTTTATGAGCTCCTTAAGGATGATCAATTGAAGGTAGTCCTTAAGTTTCAATTGTTTCTCTTCTGTAAGTTATGCAAGGAGTGCATATTGAATGAAAGGAGTGTGTGCGAGAGAGTCTTGTTCGACTCGAAGCTCAGAAGAGATAGCATGGAAATTTTGTATGCAGAGTGTGCATATTAAGTGCAAGGAGTGCGTAGGCAAAGTCTTTGACTTGGAGAAATAACTCAGGTTTTTCTCGCAAGAAAGTGCAGAGGTCGGTTGCAAGGAGTGCACGGGACCAGAAATTGACTAAGTGTCGAAGAAATCTTTCAGAAGAAGAATTTGAGAAGGTTGGGAAAGGTGAAGGGTGAAGATATATCCAAGAGGAGCCGAATTATTTCAGACCGTTGGATTTAGGAAAAGTGCACGAACTTTAAACTATGTGTATACATAGGAGGAGAGATCATCGAAGACCCAAAGGATATCTGAACCGTCTAATCTAGAAGGATACATGGCGATAGATTATGAACTTCGGAGAAATCACTTCGAGATTTTTCATATTAAGACTTGAAACTCCCGAAGTCTGGAGAGCCGAAATAAATGTCGACCATTGGATAGTCTGAATTAAATTAAAACCATTTGATTTAAGAGGACACACAGCAATAATCCGTGCATTTTGGAGGAAAGCAAAGGTTGAAAGTCGAAACTCCTGGAGTCCAAACCACGAAATAAATCACAGTCGTTGATTTAGAAGGGTTAAATCTGATCCGTAGATTTGGAAAGGACAGATCTGAGCCATCTGTTTAGAACCACCGTCGAGATTGTGAGGTCAATGGTTACGAAGGATTGTGGGGATGTAAAGTGCTTGGAATTTAAAAACTTGAAAGTGGGCCGCAATAGAAACCGTGGTATTGCAAATTGGACGTGTGGCGTTTGGTGGTGAATTGCGGGGAGAAAAGTGGATTGATCCCAAACCACTTTCGACCGTGCCCACAATTGTGTGTGGACATAACCCGAGGTCATATGCGGGAAGGAGCTAACGAAGGAGGAGCTAGCACCCGAACACTAATTGCTTGATATTGCAAAGGGAGAGATTGTGAGTGTCATAGAACTTGCACCGAAATACTGAAGAGACCTGTGGTTATTTACAAGCGAGACCATTAAGGTTTCAGAGAGCCAATTTAGCTCCAAGAATTGAAGATCCTTGATCGGGAGGTCATGCAACCCAAGGAGAAGGGGGGTTGGCATCAAGTGGTATCAGAGACTAAAAAAGTTTGAAGTTGTATTATGCGTATTAGAAATAGTTGAAATAATGCCGCAAAGGAATCTTGTATATCCACCTATGTAAAACTGTGTTGTGGGAAGAGAAATGAGGGAGCTTCGCGCAAGGTTGGAAGCGATGGAAGTAATGAAAAGAAGAACACCCGCTGTTGAAGATGTTAGTGATGCAGAAAGCAAAGAAGTAGAAGTTGAAGAAGGTACATGGGAAGATGCAGCTGAAAAACAATTATTGAAAGTTGTTGTGAAGTTGGGAGCTAGAGAAAAGATGGACGTCCCAATGTATGAAGGTAATTTGGATGCTGAAGAGTTATTGGACTAGATAAGGTCCATGGATAAATATTTCGACTATGAAGATGTCGATGAAGGAAGGAAGGTGAGACATGTTGTCACCAGATTAAAAGGACATGCAACACTATGGTGGGATGAACTGTAGGCAGAGAGAAGGAGAAAAGGTAAACAAAAGATAAAGAATTGGGATATAATGGTAGCCAAACTGAAGGCTAAATTCATACCTAAGGATTACCAGATAAACATCTTCAAAAAGTTGCAGAACCTGAGACATAGGGGTATGACAGTGAAAGAGTACACAGAAGAATTTTATAGACTGAATATTAGGACTGGACGAAGAGAGAGGGATGATGAAAAAGTTGTAAGGTATATAAATGGCTTGAGGTATGAATTCCATGATGATATTAGTATGATGACCATAAGGACAGTGGAAGATGCTTATCAGATTGCATTGAAGGCAGAAGAAAAGTTGGCTAGGAACTAGAGTCAGCGAAACAAAAGTAGAGGCTTAAATAGAGGTAAGGGGATTATCTATGATAAGGCACCAAAAAATAAGGATGAGAATGAGAAATCATATGGTCACCTTGAAAGGGGAGGAAGTTCCCAAAGAAGACCGTTTGGTGGGAGAAATTATTTTCCTCGAGGAAGAGGAAGAGGTAGAGGAGGTGGAGTTAAATGTTATGCCTGTGGAAAGACATGACACATGTCTTGGGAACGCCTCGAGAGGAAGAAATAAGGAGGAGGAGAAGCACACATTTCTGAATCTTAGAAGAATGTGGAAGCAGAAGCAACATAAGGAGGACAAAACCTTATGATGAGGAAAGTTCTTCTAAAACCAGAGAAATCTCAGTTCAGTGAATGAGATTGTTCAGAACTTCTTGTAAAACAAAGGATAAAGTTTGCAAGATGATTATAGATAGTGGGAGCACTGATAATTTAGTATATACATAAATGATGGAGAAGTTGGAGTTGGATACAACTTCACACCCAATTCCATATAAAGTATCATGGTTTCAGAAAGGACATCAAGTAATGGTAAGTCGACAATGTAAAGTTGAATTTAAAATAGGAGGCTATAAAGATGAGATTCTATGTGATGCAATTCCCATGGATGTTTGTCATATTTTGTTGGGGAGACCATGGCAGTTTGATAGGAATTTCATTCATGATGGGAGGAAGAATACTTATACTCTGGAAAAAAATGGTAGAACCCACATGTTACTGCCAATATAAGAGAAGAAAGAAAAGGAAGAAGTCAACACAAGAATACTTCTCATGAGTGGGAAGGAACTCTTGAAGGAAATCAAGAAAGATCAAGAAATTTAATTTGTTGTAGTGAGGAAGCTGAGAGTTATCCTTACCAATACTTCCATGAATGATTTACCTGAAGAAATCCAAGAATTGTTAGAGAATTTTGCTGACATAGTAGTGGATGAGTTGCCTCACTCATTACCACCCATTAGGAGTATCAGCCACCATATCGACTTGATTCCAGGAGCCAGTTTACCAAACAAAGTAGCGTATAGGTTGACACCTCGAGAGAATGAAGAGGTTAAGAATCAAGTTCAGGATTTGTTGGATAAAGGTTTAGTTAGGGAAAGTCTAATATCATGTGTAGTGCCAACTGTATTAAGTCCAAAGAAGGATGGAGGATGGAGAATGTGTACAAATTCTAGAGCCATCAATAAGATTACCATCAGGTATAGGTTCCCTTTACCCAGGATGGATTATTTGATGGATTGTTTGAGTGGAGCAAGCTATTTTTCAAAAATAGACTTGAAGAGTGGATATCATCAGATAAGAATGAGAGAGGGAGATGAATGGAAGACAACATTCAAGACAAATGAAGGTTTGTTTGAATGGCTAGTCATGCCATTTGGATTGACAAATGCTCCAAGTACATTTATGAGGTTGATGAATGAGGTATTGAAAGAATTCATAGGTAAATTTGTCACTGTATATCTGGATGATATATTAGTTTTCAGCAAAACAAAGGAAGAACATTTAAAGCACTTGAAATTAGTGATGAGGAGATTGCAACAAGAAAAGTTGGTAATAAACTTGAAGAAAAGTTATTTTCTGAAGACATAACTCATATATTTGGGTTTTGTGATTTCTTCAAATGAATTGAAGATGGATCCAAAGAAGGTGAGAGCAATCAAAGAATGGTTGTCACCAAGGAGCATATTTGAGGTGAGAAGTTTCCATGGGTTAGCGAGTTTTTATAGAAAGTTTATCAGGAATTTTAGTGGTATATGTGCACCCATAATGGACACCGTGAAAAAGAAACATAAGTCTTTTAATTGGACAGAGGAGGCTGAGAAAAGATTCAGAGTGTTGAAAAAGAAGATAACAGAACAACCAATTCTGGTTTTACTAGATTTTGGAAAAACATTTCAGGTGAGGTGTGATGCAAGTGGAATAGCCATTGGAGCAGTTTTGAGTCAAGATAATAGGTCAGTTGCTTATTTTAGTGAAAATTTGAATGACACAAAGGATAAATATTCTACATATGACAAGGATTTTTATGCAGTGATTCAAGCTTTGAAGAAATGGAGACATTATTTAATTCCAAAAGAGTTTGTCTTGTATAGTGATAATCAAGCTTTGCAATTTATTACTAGGCAAGAGAAGTTGAATCAAAGGCATGCTAAGTGGGTAGAATTCATGCAGAATTTTACTTTTGTCATTAAAAATATTTATGGAAGTGCTAATAAAGTTTCATATGCTTTGAGTAGGAGGAGTTTGGTTATACAGGAATTCCAAGTGAAGACCTTAGGGTTTGAGCACCTTAAGGAAATGTATCAGGAAGATACAGATTTTAAGGAGGATTATGAAGCATATGAAAATCCTTTGTTGAGGGATAACAACTCATGGGCAGAATATTTGATCCAGGATGGATTGTTGTTTAAAGGAAGTCAGTTGTGTATACCAAGATGCTCAATGAGAGATAATTTGTTGAAAGAAAAACATAGTGGAGGTCTAGCCAGACATTTTGTTCATGACAAAACATTTGCACAACTGAGTAGTTTGTATTATTGGCTAGGTATGAGGGCAGATGTGAATAAATTTTTAGACCGATGTAAGATTTTTTAACATGCAAAAGGGAAGAGACAAAATACTGGGTTGTATCAGCCATTGCCTATTCCAGAAAGGCCTTGGGATGAAATTAGTATGGATTTTGTATTGGGATTACCTAGAACCCAGAAAGGAAGTGATTCCATATTTGTTGTGGTCGATAGATTTTCTAAAATGGCACATTTCATACCATGCTAAAAAACAAATGATTCTACACAAATAGCCAATTTGTTTTTCAGAGAAGTTGTGATATTGCCTGGATTGCCCAGAAGTATAGTCTCAGATAGGGACACTAAGTTTGTAGGACACTTTTGGAGGCCTCTATGGAAGAGGCTGGGAACTAATTTTTCTTTTAGTTCAGTATCACCCTCAGATAGACGGACATATTGAAGTGGTGAACATGATTTTGGGAAATTTGTTAAGGAGTTTAGTCATTGAACAAGGTCGTCAGTGGGATCAGATTCTGGCACAGGCATAATTCACATTTAACAATTCAGTTAATAGGAGCACTGGAAAAAGTCCATTTGAGATAGTATATGGAAGATAGCCAAGAGGGATTGAAGAATTGAGAGAGTTGAAACAATATGAATTCAGGAGCGCTGGAGAAGAAGATTTTTCTACAAAAATGCAATGACTTCATGATCAAGTTAAGAAACAGATACATGATAATAATAAGAAGTATAAGGACATATTTGATCATAGAAGAAGGGAAGTTCAATTTTAAGTGGGAGATGAAGTTTTAGCTCATTTGATAAAGGAAAGGTTTCCAAGAGGAACATATAATAAGTTGAATATGAAGAAGATAGGACCATGCAAGATTCTTAGAAAATTTGCAGCAAATGCTTACGAGATCGAGTTGTCGGACAATGTTGGGATATCACCGATATTCAACGTTGCATATTTGTATCCTTATAATAGAGATGACACATGAGAATTGGATGATTAGGAAGAGATTCAATGGGAAGAACATATGCCCATAGTAGAAAAACCTCAGATGGATAAAATATTAGAACAGAGAGTTGGAAGGAAAACCAGAAGAAAGATGCATCCTGAATATTTGGTAAAGTGGAAGGATCACCCTGTGGAATATTCGAGTTGGGTAACTGAAATTGATATTTTGAATCATGGTAAAACAGTGAGAGAGCTCATGGACAGGAGTCCATGAATATTTTGGCCAGAGGAGTATGATGCAGGAGCATCGCTATCAAATCAAAGAAAAGCAAACGTGGAAGCGAAGTCAACACTTCAATGCATTGAAAGAGCCAAACCGAATCTTAACCAACTTGGTAGCGGTGTGGAGATATTTTTGAATCTCTCGTTAATTAATTAGTTGTATGTAAAGTTGGGCCACCGTTTTGAATTGACGGATTATTGTAAATTCTTACACGACTGTAATATATTACAGGTGTAGAATATTAGCCTGTATGAGTCATTAGGTTGCATTAATTAAACTGAGTAGGTAACCGCTGGAGTAGAAGGTGATATAATTTAGATAGGAGGAAGAAGAGCGAGGAAGCTCTGGGTCCTTAGATAATTTTTCTAATTGTAATGAATGTAAGAGATAGAGGTGTAATCATGTTTTTTCTGGATTGAATAGAACATAGGAAGCTGATCCAATTGTACAGTGTTGATACTGTTTACAAGTTTACTGTTGTTATGAATTTTGTGGATGTATGATGTTCATGGTGAATGGATGAATTTATGAAGAATTGAATAAGTTTCAATTGTTTCTCTTATGTAACTTATGAAAGGAGTGCATATTGAACACAAGGAGTGCGTGCGAGAGAGTCTTGTTCGAATCGAAGCTCAGAAGAGATAACATGGAACTTTTGTATGCAGAGTTGCATATTAAGCGCAAGGCGTGCGTAGGAGAAGTATTTGACTTGGATAAATAACTCGGGTTTTTCTCGCAAGAAAGTGCAGAGGTCGGTTGCAAGGAGTGCACATGACCAGAAATCGACTAAGTGTCGAAGAAATATTTCAGAAGAAGAATTTGCAAAGGTTGGGCAAGGTGAAGGGTGAAGATCTATCCAAGAGGAGATGAATTATTTCAGACCGTTGGATTTAGGAAAAGTGCACGAACTTTAAACTCTGTGTATACATAGGAGGAGAGATCGTCGAAGACCCGAAGGAGATCTAAACTATCTAATCCAGAAGGATACGTGGCGATAGATTATGAACTCTGGAGAAATCACTTCGATATTTTCAGATTAAGACTTGAAACTCCTAAAGCTCGGAGAGCCAAAGGGCCGAAATAAACGTCGACCATTGGATAGTCCGAAGTAAATTATAGCCATCCGTTTCAAGAGGACACGCGAAAAGAATCTGTGCATTTTGGAGGAAAGCAAAGGTTGAAAGTCGAAACTCCTGAAGTCTGAACCACGAAATAAATCACATTCGTTGAGTTAGAAGGGTTAAATCTGATCCGTAGATTTGGAAAGGACAGATCTGAGCCATTTGTTCAGAAGCACCGTCGATATTGTGAGATCCGCGGTTATGAAGGATTGCGGGGATGGAAAGTGCTCAGAATTTAAAAATTTGAGAGTGGGCCGCAATAGAAACCATGGTATTGCAAATTGGATGCGTGGTGTTTGGTGGTGAATTGTGGGGAGAAAAGTGGATTTATCCCAAACCAATTTTGACCGCGCCCGCAATTGTGTGTGGACATAACCCAAGGTCATATGCGGGAAGGAGATAGTGGAGGAGGAGCTAGCACCTGAACACTAATCGCCCGATATTGCGAAGGGAGAGATTGCGAGTGTCATAGAACTTGCACCAAAAGACTGAAGAGACCTGTGGTTATTTACAAGCGAGACCATTAAGGTTTCAGAGAGC
The DNA here is from genome assembly GCA_000966675.3 of Picea glauca. NCBI lineage: Eukaryota > Viridiplantae > Streptophyta > Pinopsida > Pinales > Pinaceae > Picea > Picea glauca. Next base: position 17,836 of record JZKD02S1852384.1, read on the forward strand.
TAATTCAGCTTCGAGAATTGAATATCCTTGACCGGGAGGTTGCGCAGCCCAAGGAGAAGGGGGGTTGGCATCATAAAATCTTCTCAAAAATCCTGGAAGCCTCGATCCTCTCACATAAAGATGGTGTTGGGCGTTGATTTTGGGTTGGGTGAGGTTTCAGTGTTGTCAGTGTGTGCCCTTATGGGGAATTTTAGTTATTGGGATTGTTCTAAGAGTATTGGATGGTGTATGGAAAATTCTTGGGAGCCTTTGTTGGGTATACTCTGGATACCTCTATTCTTTCCCATGGGTGGTTTTGTTTATGCTTTCATAATGAAAAGGATACTAAGGTCATTTTAGAAAGGTTATGGCTAGTAGGCGAAGGAAGCTTGATGCTCAAACATTGGTCTCATACCTTTGATCCTACACGAGATCATTTCCGTTTTAGACATGTGTGGGTGTTGTTGGTGGGTTTTCCTCTTTAGTTTTGGCATCGAAAAGGTTTTATCGTTGTTGGAAATGAGATTGGGAGGTTTCTTTATGTTGATCCTGTTGTATTAAGTAGTGAATATAAAATATTGAGACACATGTTGATTGAAGTTGGCATTCATTCGAGTTTGCTTTCTGAATTGGAAATTTCATGGAGGGGGAGAGATTATTTTCAACCTATTGATTACCAGGGCATTCCTTTTAGATGTACTTGTTGCCATAAAATGGGTCATGTTCGCAAACAATGCCCTCAAATCATGCTTTCTAAAAAAGCACAGTCTTCTGCTACGGAAGGAAGTTTGGAGGACGTTCAGGAGTTGCAGAGTCAGTCTTTATTGGACAAAGATGCTCGGGAGGACTCTTCTTTGAAGGATAAGGATACTTCCAGTGGTGAAGCTCATTCGTCAAAAGCGGGTCTAAAAGAGTATGATTGTTTACTGGGTAAGTTACAATCTATAGCTGCTCTTCTTTTTAAATCGTTATATGATAGTGATAAGGATTACCTAAGAAACTGGAGTAAGACAAATTTTATTCCAGTTAGTGGTGGTTTTGGTTCAGATGCCTTTAAAAAGAATGTTCCTTTATTATCTTATAACTCTTTCTCTAGAAGTCAAGTATATTTGTTTAACTTATATGAGTTCAAAGGGATTTCTTTTGAAGAAAAAGTGAATCTTGGTAAGAAATTTCGGCTTTAGAGATGGTTAATCTTGAAAGTACTTCTGCTCCAAAATCAGAGACTTTGGAGGGATCATAAGAAGTTATTGGTAAGGATGTTTTGAATTCCCAGGAGGAGGTGGATCTTCTTATTAATATTATTCCCTCTTACTCTGACATTGTTAAGAAAGCACCTTTAGATGTCTTTTGTGGTTCAGGGTGTAATTTGGATATCTATTTCTCTAAAGATTATCTAGTCCATTCTATTTCTCGAAATGTTGCATATTTGAAGGGTGTTGTCAGAGGAGGTCTAGGGAGTAAATTTTCATTGTTTAAAACTAGAAGTACATTGAAGAACAAAAAGAAAAAGGAAGAGAATAAAATGGATGATTCTACAGTCAAAATTGGTCTCAGGGCTCTTAGAGATAACAAAGCCCTAGCAAGGGGTCGAAAATGATCCTACTTTCTCTCAATGTAAGGGGGGTTGGAGGGGATTCCAAGATGGCTACACTCAAGCGCTTGTTGGAAGTAGTTGGTCCAAATATTCTTCTTGTTCAGGAATCAATGGTTTTAGCAGAAAAATCTTGGAATGCTTTTTCAAAACTTCTCCATGATTGGTTATTCTGTGCCATTGATGCTATGGGTCAGTCTGGAGGTCTTTTGGTGGGATGGAACCCTCCAGTGGAAAATTTTTCATCATATTCAACTATTGCAGTCATTCTGGTGGAGGGTTCAGTGAGAGAATATAATCAACCCCTTTCCATTATAAATTGTTATGCCGCCTATTCCGATCGTATTAAATTTTTAGAGCGGTTGGCATCATCGGGAATGTTGAATGGAGGAAATGTGGTGTTAGCGAGTGACTTGAATTTAACTCTTTCAGCTCGGGATATCTGAGGAATTAATGCTAGGTTGGATCCCCTAGCTGTTTTCTTCTCTGATTTCTTCAAGAGACATCATATCATAGATATTGAGCCAGTAATATTGTCCCCTACTTGGAGTAATAGGCAAAGTGGTTGTGATGTTGTTGGTAAAAGATTGGATAGGTTCCTCCTGTCGGAAGATTCATTTACTCATTGTCAAAGTACCGCTCCTAGACAATCAATTCTATGCTTTTGGATCATAACCCGATAGCACTTCAATTGTTCGATGAAGAGGAAACTGTACGTTATCCTTTTAAGTTCAATATGGTTTGCTTGGAGGATTTGGAGTTTGCTCAGTTGGTTAAGGACCATTGGTTCTCTTTTGCATCTGATGAAGGTGATTCGGCTATGTCTTCTTCGGTAGAAGTTAAGTGCCTTAAAATATAAAGTGATAGGTTGGGAGAGAGATAAAAAAAAATACATTTAAGACTAGATCTGTTGAAGATTGAAGAACAACTTGATGTTTTTTATGATCATCATAAATCTGAATTATTTTTGGACCCTGATTTTTAACATGTGAAAAAGTTGGAAGACAAAAAGGTTCAAATTCTTTCTATAGAAGAAGAAAATTGGAGGCTTAAGAGCAGGGCACTCTGGCTTTCTAGTGGAGATAGGAATACCAAATTTTTTCACAAGTTTGCAAGCTATCGAAGATGTCTAAATGCAATATGGGATCTTTTTGATGATGAGGGTCTTGGTATTTTTGGTCAGAGCGAGCTAGAAAAAGCAGTTGTTTCTCATTTTAAAAACCTTTTCAAAGACCCAAAGGAGGCTAATCTTCTAGATCAACTCAAAGTTATGGAAGTTTTTCCTTCTCTGTTTTCTGTTGAGGAAGATGGAAAAATTGGAGAACTGGTCAATCTTAATGAGATCAAGTCTATTTTGGAAAGTTTTGAAAAAGGAAAAATCCCAGGTCCGGATGGTTGGACCATGGAGTTTTTCTTAGTTTTCTTTGATTTTATAGGGAAGGACTTACTAAAGGTGGTTGAGGAATCTAGATTATCAGGAAATATTACTAGGGTTGTCAATGCTATTTTTGTGGCTCTTATTCCTAAGAAGGATAAAGCTCCTAGTTTTCATGACTTTCACCCTATTTCTCTGTGTAATCTTATTTATAAGATCATTTCAAAAGTCATAGTTGTAAGATTGAGGCCGATGTTGTCTAAAGTGATTTCCAAAGAGAAATTTGGTTTTCTACAGGGAAGGAAGATTTGTGATGCTATTGGAGTCGTGCATGAGACAATTCATAGCATTAAATCCAAAAATAGTAAATCCTTTCTTCTCAAATATGATTTTCATAAAGAAAATGACTGTGTAAATTGGGATTTTCTTAGGTTTCTTCTGTTTCAAATTGGTTTAAATCTCCAAGTGGTAAACTGGATAATGGCTTGTGTAAGCTCAGCTTCCTTTGTAGTGTTGGTTAATCGTGGTCCAACAAAGTTTTTAAGGATTTCAAGAGGTTTGAGACAGGGTTGCCCTATGTTGCCTTTTTTATTTATTTTGTTAATAAATGGTTTAAGCAGATTAATTGAGACGGAAAAATATTTAGACAAAATTTTGGGTGTGAAGGTTTCGATTCGAGTTAGAATTACCCATTTGATGTTTGTTGATGATGTCCTATTGTTTGGATGTGGGTTGATTTTAGAGTGGAGGGATTTCCATAGAATTTTATGCCTTTTTTCAAAAGCTACAAGGTTAATGATAAATCTGGATAAGTATTATTTCCTCTCTCATGCGGTGGATGATGAGATGTAGTATCAAATCAAAGATTTGTTCAATATCCATGTGATTGATATGGATTTAGGGTTTAAATATCTAGGTTTCTTTTTGAAACCTAACTGTTATGCAACTTCTGATTGGATTTGGTTAATTCATAAAGCCGAGAAAAAGAATGGCCTTTGGTGCCATAGATGGATCTCGTTAGGAGGACGAATTATCTTGGTAAAGGCTATTTTGGAAGGTCTTCCTGTCTACTGGATTTCGGCCACTAGAATTCCTCAGGAAATACTTGATAAAATCCATAGAAGAATTTTTAGTTTTATGTGGATAGGAAAGAAAGATAAAGAGAGTGTGCATCTGGTGGCTTGGAACAAATTGGCACGTCCCAAATCAGATGAGGGTTGGGTCTTAAGGAATTTGAATGTTTTTGGTACTGCCTTGGCGACAAAAAGTCTTTGGAGGTGTCTATTTTCAGATTGTCTATAGAGATCTATAATTACAGATAAATATATTCGATCTTGGACCATTGATGAGTGGTTTAGGCAGATTCCCAAAACAAAAAAGGAGCTTCTATATCTTGGAATTGGTTGCTGAGTGTGTTTCTTGTGGTTAGTTAATGGTTCGTGTGGATTCCTGGCAATGGATGGAGTATAAATTTGGGTGAAGACCTAATAGTGGCAAAAGTTAATTTTCATAATCTGTCTGAGGAAACTCTGTATCATATTCATTCCAAAGGCATATTTTATTTGGCACAAGATTTTATTCGACATGATTCTAATCATGAATTATCCAAATGGTTGAAAGATGATGATTTACTCCTTCATGGGGTGGCTAGTGAGGAGTGGAATGATTATGTTCGTGGTTTATCAGTTGGTGGTATTTGTTTATCTGATCAAGGGGACAAAATTGCTTGGTCCTGGAATGCCAATGAGGGTCAAGTCACTGTGGGTTCTTCTTATGAAGATATCATGATTCATTCGCGGGAGGGGGATTTGGAATGGTGGACTTCTTTGATATGAAAGTGGGAGCTACCACTCAAAATTAAACTTTTTATCTGGCTTCTGTTAAAAAATTCAATTTTGACTTGGGATAATCTATGCTATAGAGGTTTTTGTGGCTCAGGACATTGTTTCCTTTGTGGTTTAGAAGAGGAGAATATTTATCACATCTTATACCAATGCATATTTGTGCAAGAAGTTTGGAATATTTTAGCATTATCACAAAATTTGTCATTCATTGGAACAAAAATTCAATAATTTTATGCTTTCGAAACTGGTATAGGACCTACAGACATTTGTTAGAGCTGCTTTGTGATGTAGCTTGGGAAGTTTGTAAATCTAGGAACATAAATATTTTCAATAATAAGTTCTCTTCCCCCTCGGAGGTCACTTTCAAAGCTCTCAGTCAATTCAATGAATTCTCGGGAAGGAGAAATCTCAGTCTTGCTCAAAGGACGCTCTGTCCATTTTTTCCTAATGATATAGCTACCGTAATTTTCGATGGCTCTTCTTCTCAAAATGGACATGTTTGTGCATGTGGTGTTGTTATTAAGCTCTTAAATGGTAATGTTTTTCTCCTCGGGTTAAATGTTGGATCTAGAACAAACTCTAAGGCTAAACTTTTGGGTCTTTGGGTGTTGTTATTTTTCCCCTGAGTTCATAAGTTGGAACACTTAGAGGTCTATGGAGATTTGAAGTTGATGATCGATTGGGCTTTGAATAAGTGTTTGTTTAAAATGGTAGCTCTGGATTATTGGCAACATAGAATTTGTAATTTGAAAGTAGATTTCACCAGACTGGATTTCTCTCACATTTACAGGGAATTTAATATGGAAATGAATCGTTTGGATTTTGAAGCTTCATCCTTGGAAGAAGGAAAGTTATTTATTCAAGAAAGGGTGGATGGAGCTTATTGGAATGCTTTTTGTCATTCCCCTTTACTAATTTTCTCTGTTTTGATTATCTTTGCTTTTAGTTTTGAGCTTTTGCCTGGGGTCAGTTCTGATTAGTTGTTGTCCCTCTGTTCTTTAAGGCTACTTTCAGATTTTTTTGTTGTAAAGGTTGTAATCTTTGATCTGGATTGAGAGGTCTTCTGCCTCTTTAGTTTTTGGTTGTACTGATATAAAATTGTAATTACATTTAATATTTTTGAAATAAACATTATCATACTTTTATTTTTGAAATGAAATTATAGTTGTATAAAATTCTTAGAAATTGTAAACCGTATAAGAGCATATTATTTATTGGAACTTAATTTGTCTTTTCTTTTATTCCAAAAGATCTCGGTCAACATAACATTTAAAGTTTACCTAAAATGTAATGCACGTCAAATTAAAACTCGCCATGCCTTCTCGTAACCGTAGAACACTAGAGTGACTAATGCAAGGCATCCTACCGAAACGTATGGGCGTGTCATAAAAATTGCCACAAGCCCATCCAAGCATTTAATGCTACAACATTGATATGCGGGATCTCGCATGCCACGTTTTCGTAGCTCAGTGAGCCATGGCTACCATTGACCTAATCTATGGCCTATCTTTAACAACGTCAATA
>JZKD02S1852384.1:31533-60945 GCA_000966675.3 Picea glauca
TCTGCAGTTGGAAGTATTTCTTCATGCCAAGCAACCAGGTCTCGACATCTTCCTCCTTCTTATGTTCTCCATCGAATGTTGGAGGTTTAATCTTGTTCATCTCCCCTTTCAATTCCTCCTTTCCAGATTTTTGATGTTTTCTGGTAGGGGACGGGCTTGAACCACTGTGTGTCTCCCTGTCAGAATGTCTTTGGGAGTGACTAAGATGTCGGCTACCACTCCTCGACCTACTTCTTCTCCCATGGTTTCTGCGACTCTCCGTCGTACTTGAGTCTCTTCCCTTCTCGAGTTTCTTCTCTATTCTTTCCAGGCTCTTTAAAAATTTTAAGTTTAATTCACCCTGCCGATCCCTGACTTTCATGAGCTTTCGACTATCAGCTCGGCGAGCCTTGTCCTCTCTTTGCAATCCTTCAATGATTTTCATTATGTGTCCTTCCTTATCCTTCTCTTTTCCATGCCCATTGGAGTTCGATCCTTCCACTCCCATATTGACATCATTTCCTTCCCGTTCGTCTCCTGTTTCAGGGGTAATCTGCACCTTTCCCCACTCCATACTCGGCGTTGGTTAACTGGAGTCCTGGCCTCCGTTGAATTCTGCACATGCACTCTCTGAGTCCAAGATCACCATAATTTTGTGATAAATTTTGATTCCTATTTTTTCCATTATGTGTTATGTTAAATGAAATTTATCAAACAAGTTAAATAACAATAATAAAAATTACTTTAACCAAGTTAAATGACAGACAATAATAAATGCTTTGTATCAAAGATGTATATTCATTAACTTCTTTGACATGGTGTATAACAATTCAATTGTATCTATAAACATTTTGGAGGAAAGGAAAGTTTTCTTTTTAAAGTTTTTATTTAGAAATATAGATTTGGAGTTAAAATTGTTGGTTTTAAGTTTTTATTTGGAAATATAGATTTGGAGTTAAGATCATTGATTTTAATATATTTTTTTAAATATTACTAGTTAACTCCATATTGAACACGGAAAGAATTACACATCTCTCATAGTGGATTGTAGAAAACATTTTTCAATGCAATAACATTTTGTTTGTGAATATGAAATACTTTGTATATATATTTATAATTTTTGGATATGGAATATGCAATAACATTTTGTTTGTGAATATGAGATACTTTGTATATATATTTATAATTTTTGGATATGGAATATTTTATATAAGGTAAAGATGTTTTACTCTTATAATTTAATATTGGTAAGAAGTTATTATTCTATTTTTTATATAATAAAGATTTTGTCATTTTTATTATCTATTTAATTTTAAGATTTAGGTTGTTTTTTAAATATAAATGACAGTTTTTCCCTTTCTTATTTACTCTATATTATCTTTTTATCTTTTTGTTAATGATTTAATTTTAAGATTGGAAATCTCGTTTTTAATAAATATAATTTTTCCATAATATATAAATCAATGACCCTTATAAAATGGATTTTAATAAACATATTTTAATATTCCAATTTTAAATTTTAAAATAATTTTATAGAATTCATGAATTTTTAAAATATGAATGTTTAAAGTTTTATTAAATATAATATTTTTAATATTAATGTTTTGAATCATATTTATATTTATCATCCAAATAAAACTTACTAATATATGATCACTGCATTATATTTGTTTGAACTAAATGGTGTAGTTTACATATATTTATACATTAGTGTTGTTAACAAATAAATGAGTTGAACCAAGATGAATGATGAGCAGTGGTGGATGATGGAGCTTCAAAGTGACCGAGGTTTTTATTGAAAATGGCAGAGACATTTGGTGCAGGGTATGGTCTTTTGACAAGCGAGAGCTAGGATCGCGTGGACTTTCTTGCCAATAAGCCACCGCAGTTTAGGGCACAACTTGGACCTCTATAGTAGCATGTAACACTACAAGACAAGGAACCCCTCTTTCCTCGGAATCCATAGGACACAACTCCCTTTCTCAGGCTCCCAGTTGGTAACTGACAGACGACAGGTGGGCCAAAATCATTAATCGCTTCTGGGAACACTAGGATGGGGGACAACGTCAGTTTTCAGCCTCGCAGTGAGGTATCTGGAGGCTCGGGGTTATCAGAGGTGAATTGGCTTGGTCTTATTCCCACTGTTGAACAACAACTGTCACCTACTGTAGGAACGCATTTCCCCGACGATTGGGGAAGGAATTTACCCTTCTACTCCGAACCACTAGGTGTTTTCGGTGGAAGTCTTGGTCTGTTAGTGGGGGAGATATCCTCGGGTTTTAGCATTTCTTTTACGGATCTCCTTGAACCCCAGTATTTTGAGCGACATAATGGGGCTTCAGCTGATCTCACCACCACAGAAGGGTTTTCTCCCTCTGACTTCTTGGAGGATCTGGAACAGATTGGGGATACAACTCCCAGGCTTGTTCGCGGATTAGCCAACTCTTCTACTCCTCCAGACATCTCCTTCGAAAACAAGAAGAACACCCCTACTACACAAAGAGGGGAACATTCAAACAACACCCAACACAACTCAGAAGGATGGTCGTCTAAAGCTATCAGGTTTGCCAGGGAAAGAAGTGGTGCTGGGAGACTTGTCTTTGGGGAGGACGTAGCAATGGACAAGGTTTTGGGTCTATCATAAAGAGCAGTGGTGGGTAGGGTCAGAGGGAAAAAACTAGGCATGGCTTATCTCAAAAGTTGGGTACATAACTACTGGCTACCAGAGATCTCCAAGATGCCCCATATCAGACTACTTACCAAAGGATGGTTCACTTTTGTTTTCTCTTCTACGGGTGATGTAGATTGGGTTCTTAAGAAGGTTTGGAGCATCGCAGCTACCCCGACCCTCCTCAAACGCCGGACACCCACCTTTGATGTGAAGCATGAGTGGGTTGATGAGGAACCCATTTGGGTTAGACTCCCGGGCCTCCCGATGCAATACTGGAATACACATCGATTTGCAACAATTGGAAATCTTCTGGGCAGTTACCTCGAGGCGGATATGTACTTTGAAGTCACTGGGATTATGACAGTGGCTCGCATAATGGTCCTAATCAATTTGTGGAAGGGTTTATATCAGGAGCTTCTCATAGAATCGACTGCTGGGGATTTTGTTCAAACCCTGGACTACGAGGGAATCCCATCTAGGTGTCATAGACGCCATGTCTATGGGAACGGTGTGGCAAATTGTCCACTATCCTTCAAGGGAAAAGACCAGATGACAAGAGGGGCAATCTCCTCCATCTCTCCTCCGTGAAAGAAGTGGGAACCACAACAGGGCGTAGGGGACTTCAAAAGACAGGTTTTGGAGAACACTGGAGATAAACGATCGGCGAGTCAGGGTTCGGGCAGAGTGTGCCATCAGGGTTCGGAGCAGGAAGTGCTTTCGGCTTCCAGTCCTCTCTCCTTACCTTCCTTGGATCATCTCCTCCAACGAGAAAACGAATTAACGGGGAAAGGAACTCCATGGTTGATTGACTATCCAAAGAAGCATCACAACTATATTTTGGGAGCTGGCATATCACATAACACACGAAGGATGTCAGTTTTGATTATCATAGGCCTTTCCAGGAAGAACAACCATAAAGATTCACAACTGATAGATACTTTTGGACACTTTAACCAGGAACACAATGTGTATAACTGAAAATATTATTTTTTGAAACTCTCACTATTTTTGTATATCTGGACAGCTTAGGGGTGGCTGCTCACTCACAGTTCGGTTTTATTTGTAATGAAGAAACACAGAAATGTAAGAGACACTATATAGACAATATATATCTTGGCTATCCTTATAGCAAGTATATATCTGTGGATATACTTTTATATCCTTTCTAATAAAATTATGACTTTTTTCCTTGGAAAAAAAAAAAAAACTTACTAATATATTTTCTCATTAAAAAAAAAAAAAAAAAAAATTATTTTTAAAAATATAATATATTAAAAAAATTTTATTTTTTTTTAATATATTATTTTGAAAAAATTATAAATTTAAAAAATAAATTTTCCTCTAATCAAAATAATTCTATTATATAATCTCATTATAATAATTCCTGTTCACAAAGTTGGTTCTCAAAATTATTGTAATCTAAACAAAGCTTCTTGTAAATTTGAGGATTGTGCAAATTTTTTTATTTGAATAGTTGAGATCTTTACCAAACCTCCACGAAATCACTCTGCTTCCCTCTTTCCTGACTTCCACATAGATATTTTTGTGCATTTTGTTTAATCTAAAAGAAAATAAGAAAATGCAAGTTTGTTTTTCTATCTAAAAACATTAAAAAATTGCTATCCCTTTTTATTCATTTTCTCTTACATCTTTCTATCCATCTTTTCTCCAACCCAAGCTTGCATTTTATTTTTTGTTAGGCCCAAATCTAACAAGAACAAGCATAAGTAAGGAGATTTCATTTTGAAGTAGGTTTTATTCAAATGTTATTTTTATATTTGTTGAATTATACAAATTTAAATAATCTTTAAAATTATTTTGTTTTGTTATTGTTTAAATGTAATTTTAATTTTTGAATGGAGCAAAACCCTAATCCAAATCCTAACCCCTAATACCTTATGAGATTTATATACAAAAAGTAATCATTGTTTATATGAAGTTAGAAATTTAATTAGTATGCTTACAAATACTAAAGAGTCATTTGGCCTTTCCTTGCCACTTATCTTAACACCATTGTTTCTTCTATTAGCCAAGTCCATGGCCAATTATCTAATATATATGAATATAGGACTAGGATAAGAGAATACTACTCAACTGACGTGAGTAAGGAAGAGGTGAAAGATCTGCATATAACCAAGGAGATGATTGTCCAACTATTTTATTGACCCTAGAACCAACCTATAATCTAATCTAAGAAAGAAGCGTCTTTATGTGGACTGGTGCATGTTCAAATCATTCAAAGACAATTAAATGGATAGGTTTTTAATGGTATTTGATAAAATTCCCAGCGATAATAGTGGGGTTCCATTATATTTTCTACGTAAATTATGGGTTGATATGTCAATTATTTTGACATTGGTCAATTGCAGGGGTTGGTTTTGGATCTACTCAAGATCGAGAAAGGTCTAGGTGTAATAGATTGAGAAGGACACCCCTTCCCAGGTATATGCCTAACCCACCCCTTGACCACCTAAGTTCACGAATAAGATTCGTGTGATTAGCACTACAATATCCACACTGACACATAGTGCACATTAACATAACATATTTGTTGTATATACCATTGCGACCCATCTACATATGATGTTAAAATACCAAGGTAGGGCCTTCAAGCCACATCATTGATTCTAGACTGGCCACAACATCTCATTAGTCTAGCCATTTTGGTTCTAGTTCAGTTGATCATCATCGATGATCTCATTGCGGGAATACTTGTTGTGGGTTGTCAAAGGTTCCTATGCATGATAGTTTCTTGGATGAGGTTAGAATGAAATATTTTATATTTTCATTGATTATGTATAAATTTTACAATTGACAAGCATTTGGTAAACATAATTGCAAAGTATTTATTGCTTCCTTTAATTGTTTGGAATGTACATCACCCATCAGATGATACCCCTCATCAAGTTGGCAGAATAGAAATTATCCCATAGTTGATGCAATAGTTTTAATAGTGTCTTCCATTAGGGAGTCTCACAGATAGGTACTGAAATAATTTTATGTTTTTCCCCAAAAAGTTGGAATCAAGTTACAACTCAGAGATGTGTATAACTATAGCCATAAATAACTTACAAGAATTACAAGTCTCCTTTAATTAGACCATAATTAAGAGTAAAGCCAATATAGATTGGGGGATGTGAGGTTGGGACCATGTGCTATGATTTATTGGTTGGTCTTAGTAGGTTTAAACATTTTGACCACGCCAAGTTCTTTATTTGATGTTGGCTTACTTCTCTTTGAGTTGTACCTTTAACATGATTGACCCAGGTTCAAGTCTACTGGGGTTCCAACATAGCCTCTAAAACTATCGGCCCAAAACTATCGGCCCTCCTGGTAAACCAAAAGGCAACGTGGTGCTCATAGTACATTGTGCAGTCTCACCCGAGATAGTCTTAATGGGTGACTGCAATACTCAAGTGCTTGCAGTCCAGGATTGCATGGAGATTTGAGAAGGGTGCGCTTAGATTTCTATTTGACCTATTAAATCATTATACTGTCATTCCCAAGTATGCATGTAATGTAATAAACTCGTTAGTTCATTCATTCAGCATGCTAACATCTACTCATAAACAGTAAAAGAGACACAATATTTCAATCACACAACATAGGTTTTACTGTGGTTCACCCCCTCCTGGGATACATCCACAAAGATCTAGCTCTCAAGCTTTCTATTATGGTAGTTCCAAAACTACAGTGTCACGTGCTTTACAACTCATCCTCAGTCGGGTCGAGATCTATTATGAGGCGGACTAGATCACACCAGGATTCTCATCCTGTGATCTAACTCTCAATATCTACTCTCCTGCCCCTTCTACAGCTCAGCAAATTACAAAATTAGGTTGTATGACAAAGTATTACAAACTAGTGATCAAAACATGACTCCTTCCTCATGTCGTCTCTTCAAACTCTCTAGGCCCGACTCTCTCTAGACCTGCTAGGTATCTATATTTATACGTTTCTGGATCATCAACCATTACAATGTATTATAAAAACCCTAACCCTAATGTCGTTAGGTCTTCCATGCATGCGCGCGTGCTACTCTTCCTTCTAGTTGTCACTTTCCTCGTGCATGCCTTTCTTCCAAAAATAACCTTTCTTTCTGATTTGGCCTGCTTCCAACAGGCCCCCAAAACTAACACGTGGCTCGTCCCGAGCCACCTAACCCCTGTGTGCTTCGTCGATCTCCCTTGTGATCACTTGGAACTTCTCCATAAGCTTCGTTGCTTGTGTTTGGGCCTGCGTGGTCTTCTCCTTTAGTGAATCCAATATCTGCACTGCAATCTCTTCATTGACCGTCCTTGCACATTTTGCCTGGGTTTGTGCCATGTATGTTTTGTCTTTTTCTGCCTGTGCAATGACCTTTGTTGCTCACTCCTGGAGTGGTTGCATTTGAGCCTGGTGCTCCTTTTTTTTGCGTCTGTGCAGTTATGAGTTTTTCCTGCAGTTTCTTCATGTCTTGTGCCCCTTTGACACGCTTTGTGATCGACATTGTCTTCTTCCTTTGTTTGAGGTCTTAGATAGATGCACTTATATTTTCTCCTTCCTGGTCCCATTGTTGGACATGTTGATCCTCTTCCATCTTCGTCTAGAGCTGTGTTGATTTCTCGAACAAGTCGGTCAGCGCGTCGAATTGTTGTTCTATCTCTTTTATCTACATTGTTTCCTCTTGTTTCCTTTGCTCCCTTACCTCCGGTGGAGTGGTAGGTGTGATTTTCTACCGGAGATTCTCAATATCCCGTTGGTATTGATCGATTGTCTGCACAATCTGATCAATCTTCTCTATCTCCATGAGTTCGACCGTCTGCGCATTCTTTGGGATTTTCTCGTAGGCTATGACCACTTTCTACTCCAGTCCCTTCGCACGGCCCTTCTCTTCTTTGGTGTCAAGCTTAGCCTGCTCGAATACCAATTCCAGCTCATCTCGATTATCCTTTACCTGTTGCAATTCTATTGTATATGTGCGTGCAAGAGACTGTACCTCATGTGTAACGCTAAATTGTAGTTTATATAGTGCCTTATTTGGTATCCACGACAATACCAACTGTAGTTGAGCCAAGTACTTTAGGGGTGTCTTCCCCACAATTTTTTCCATGCGCAACATGCTAGGTGTAACGTGAAATGTTGAGCTCGGTTGTGTTGTCATCTAGATTTTGTCATGCTCGCTTGATCCAACTTCACCTCCTATCTGTGATGTTGATGGGCCCATTTATACGTTGTTTCCAGTTTTCTGCGCTTCCCTAAGCTGCATGAGGAGTTTTCGTATGTGTGTCAGTTCTTCCTCGATTCTGTCCCTTTGGCGTGCAGTATTCTCGAAATCCTCGAGTGTGCAATCCTGGACCATTTGGACCACCATGTCCGCATCATCCTCAGTGATCGTGTATTCTGGGGGAATTCTATGTGCCTTCTTCTTCTTCCGCGCACCTCTCGTCTGGATGAGTGTCCTCTTCATTTGGCCTTGCTCTTGTGGCATAGCATTTGATGTAGTTCCATGTGCTACCTCGACATGTTTTTGTTGTACTTGGGTCGCCTGTGTGTTGTTCTTATTCCCCGTCTGGACTCCCGTCTTGGATGTCCCCCCTTTGTTTTGTTGTGCCTTCTTATGACCTGGCCTTGGCTTCTTGGGCACTGTCACTTCCTCAGACTGTGTATGCTCCTGCCCTACCTCCTCAGCATGTGTGTGTTCTTGTCTTACCCCCTCCTCCTCTATCTCCACGGGTATTTCTCGAGTGAGGACTGGAATCCTCCATTCGTCTTCCCAATCCTTAATGGTCATTTGTATGTCCCCCTCCGTGATGTGGTAACGCAGTTGTAGCCATTGATTGTCGAGGTCCTTCCATGCCTGGATCCACATCACATGTATAGTGGCTTTGAAGTTGGCTATGCCTTGATAGTGTGCAACAGCTTTTGGTGTTATCCTCCAAGTGTTGGTGATGGTGTCTTGTAGGTCACGGAGATATCCTTCGAATATAGATGCATTCACTCTTCTATTCTTAGCATTCGAAGCGGCTCCAAGCGATAAGTATCGTGCTCCGTGGTAGGGTTTGGGTCTAGTGGCAAAGAATGAGTACTTCGGCTCCTTCCATCCCATCATGGCTATCAGGATAAGTAGACATGAATAATGAAATTATGTCCCTAGATCCTGTGCATCCTTGCAGTCGTCTAGGAACAGATTCAACAAATAAGGGGCCCAGTTGAGTGTGGTGCCCTCGACACATTGTGTTGCAGTTGAGACAACCTCAGTCGAGACTTCCTCCTTGTGACATTTCTTGAGAAACTTGCATGCCATAATTTTTGTGGCCATTCTTGTCGTGATGTCACTAATACGATTGATAATGATTCCACGCGACCCCCTTTCAGTGTTTTATTTCTTCTTCATCTCATCGGCCAATGCTTTCTCCTTTGTTTTGTCCTCCTGGAACTATGAGAGATCCATGCCCCATGATGGCATGCCTGTGATGTGTGCGATGAGCTCTACGTCTATTGAGATGAGTTGTTCCAGCCATAGATATCCGCCATGTGTGATCGCCATCAGTTGCTTGATACAACTGTTTGCATACTGGCCTCTACCAAAGTGTGGTAGGTCCAACAAACCTAGAATTCTAGTTTTGGCCAGTCCTGTTGCCCACTAGACTGGTTGATGAATTGGTTCCCCAAAGGGTCCTATACCCACAGTCTTTAGGTAGACTTGCTTAGAGAACTCTAGGAACTTGTCTGTGTTCATTACATCATGGTCTGAGTACCTGAATTTCTCTACATAACCTAACAAATTTGTTGGTACATGTGCCCCTTCCGGTATGCACAAAAAAAAATTGTTGCACCAGGTTGTCTGCGCGGTGACCTAATTACAGTTTGCTTGTCCTTTCATGGTGGTGGTTGGCTCAAATTTTCAGCCTCCATTGTTCGTTCTTTGGCATACTCCTCTGGTCGTCCAGTGACATCTTCCACTACTCCCTCCTGTGGTTGTTCCGACGTGATTATATGTGATTCTTCGTGCACAACCGTTTCTTCCTGGTTTGGAGTCGTCCCATTGACTCTTGGTGTTTCTATAGGGTTTTCGGGTTGCACTTGGTTGCCTACGTCCTCATTCTGTCGGCCCTGCCCCTCTTTCGGAATATCAATGTTTATGCCCGCAGGTGTTGTCTGCTGGGTTTCTTCCTCAATGGGTGTGGGGCTTCCCAGTGTTGTATCCGACGATGGGATTTATTGCACATTGGCAACTTCTGGCGGCTGCGATGGTTGTTAATGTTTGCTTCCCTGTGGTTGCGATTATGATTTGGTACTACCTCGAGTTCGTTTGGTAGCCTGGCTCAATTTTTCCTGTTTGGGTGGTGCCATGGTGTTAAATTTGTTATTCGTCGAGCTCAGTAGCCTTGCAACCTATGCAACCTCCACTCTCTGTTGCGTATGCTCTATCGCTCTGTGCCTTTTCCAATTTCGCAATAACCTTTCCGCTCTCGTGTCCCTGCTTTGTATCAACATTGTGTGAATCTTGTCAGAGACGTTTCCATGATTATGCTTTAATTGAACCGTCGATTCCTTTGTACTTGTTATTGATTTCCCTTCTCGTCACCAATTGGCATGATTAATGCGGCGTCTCATCAGTTGTTTCCGGCATTCAATTCCACTAGCCTCTGTCACTTGGCGCTTCTTTTGTCGTATCTGCCTTTCCCGCTTGTTTTCGATTTCAACTGAATGTTGGCCTTGTCTCCATCGGCTAGTATTGTCCAGCGTGCATGATCATTCTACTTTCGGCGCGTTCTCCTTCTAGTTTCGACACACTATGCCTTTGTTGTTCCCTTTTGATATCCTGTACTATATTTTTTTCCACTGCGCAATGACTTTTAAGTTGTGGGTGGCCGACTGTCCTTATACAACTTTAGTCGACTCCCATTGATCATCCCTCTGAGTTTTGTGCCTCCTAAGTCCTTCAACTGTACATCTCCCCCATCTGTGACAGTTTTTACTTCATATGGTCCTAACCAGTGCATTCTAAGTTTTCCCGGATGTTGATTATGAAGGGATTTACTGTCATACATCAACACTAAGTCTCCTTCCTTGAAGGTTTTCCTCTTGATATGTCTGTCATGCCAAGATTTGTCTCTCGCTTTCTAAAATTCTTGGTGGAACCCTGCTAGGATCCTATCTTCCTCCTTGATCATCAGTTGATTCATCATATCTTGTATTGTGCCTCGTTCTGTCATGTTCGTAATTGTTGCTACGCGCAGACTGGGTACCAAAAATTCTAATAGCACCACTACTTCTTGTCCATATACCAATCTAAATGGCGTGTGTCATGTCAACTTATTGCATGTGGTCCTGTAAGCCCACAATACTGGTGGTATTTTTAGGTCCCAATCATCCCTATTAACATTACAGATCTTCATCAATGCATTCTCCAGGATTTTGTTAAATGCTTCTACTGTTCCATTTGCATGTGGGTGATGGTGTACTCTTTTGATGATGAACTTCAAATTCCTCAGTCAAATCCTTGATAGTACTGTTAATGAAGTGAGTTCTTTGGTCACTCATCAAAATCTCTGGGAAACCGAATCTAGTGATCACATGTTCAAATAGGAAGTGTGATGTTGTTTCTGCACTACAATATTTGATTGGTGATGCTTCCGCCCATCTTGTGAGGTATTTTGTCATGGTGATAATGTACCTTGCTCCTGTCCTCTTTGCTAGTGGGTTAATTGGTCCCACAAAATCTATTGCCCATTTGTCGAATACCTGCAACGTTACATGTGGTCGCAGGAGCATCTCGTCCCTTCTATTTGGTTTACCAACCCTTTGACATACATCACATCTATGGCAGTACTCTTTCGAGTCTCTATGAATGGTCGACCACCATAGTCTTGCTGGCAAAACCTTTTGCACGATAGCTTTTCCTGCGTAATGTCGTCATGCTATTCCCTCATGGGCTTCTGCTAAAATACTTGGTCTTTCATGTTCTAGCACATATCTTCGAACGATGCTATCTACACCCATTTTGTATAAGTGTCATGCAATTAGCTGATAATATACAACCCAGACTACCAGGTTTTTCTTCTGTGTGGTATTGTATTCTTTTGGTGCAGTCCCTGTACTCAAGTATTGGATGATGTCTACGAAGTATTCATTGGTGATCTTAACTGAAAATAACTGTGCGCCCAGAAAATTTTCCTCTAAATTTGTAGGTTCCTCTCTGTTCATGACCCTTGATAGGTGATTAGGTCTTGCATTCAGTCTCCCTGGCTTGACTATTACTTCAAAATCAAATTCTTGAAACAACAGTAACCATCGACAAATTCTCACCCCCAACACTGGCTTGTTGACTAGGTATTTAAGTGGTGAATGGTCTGTGAACTTCTTGAAATGTTTCCCTAATAAGTAGTGTCTAAACTTCTCAAGCGCGTATACCATAGCTAGGCCTTCCCTCTCTGTAGTGTTATAGTTCTGCTTTGATTTTGACAGTTTTATGCTTGCAAATGCTATAGGATGATCCAAATCTCTTGCTCCTGGTTGCACCAAAATAGCTCCAACTTCTATGGCCAATGCATCGACATGCACATGGAATGTCTTCTCCCAATCTGGAAATACTAGGATTGGCACGATGACCATTTTTTCTTTTAATGTAACTGGACCGTGTTTACACTCATTCCATTGAAACTTTGTATCTTTCCTTAACATTTTCTCCATTGGCGCGGTGATCTACGTATACCCTTTGATAAAAAAATTGTAGTATCCTGTGTGTCCCAATGTTTCTCTTAGTTGTCGAACTGTTTTTGGTGGTGGTAGGTTAACGATTACTGCAATTTTGGTAGTATCTACTAGTAAACCTTGCTTGCATACTATATGGCCCACTAGTATCCCAAATGGTGTTCCGAAGATGCACTTCTTGATGTTTAATGATATCTGGCACTACCTGCATCTTTCTAACATCAACCGTAAGACCTCTACATGGTCTTTCAACAGACTATAAACTATCCAATCGTGCAAGTATACTTCTAGAAACTGGTGGATAAATTCCTTAAATGCAACTATGACTACTCTGGAAAATATTGTTGGTGCATTCTTCAGTCCAAACGGCATGAATGTGTACTGGTAGGATCCCCATTATGTAGCAAAAGTGGTCTTTGTCAGTGTTTCATGGAAATCTGCACAGGAGATCTAGCTAAAGCATGCACAAACAAATCTTATCAAGAAAAGGAAGAGAGATACAATATGGAAGAATGAGAAAATATATTCACACTACTCCAATGAGACAATGATTGATGCATAGATCATGATCAATATGATACAATGAATGAGTGGAATACACTCATATATAGGGCAAAACATTCCATAATTAAGAAAATAAGTCAAATAGTTAGCTTTCCTTAGGAATGCATGCATGCATAATAGTGATGGTAAAAATAGAAAGTCTAAAATAGAACTAGTCAGTTAACTCCCACTAAACTAGTCTGTTAAAAATAGAAATTTCTCCAACACCCCCTCTGAACATCACTATGGAGTAAAAAATGAGTCCTGGCTACTAGGCCATTTTAGGTACTAATGTACAATGCAACTAATGAACACTGAATAAAAGTGAGGAAAGAGGGAAAACCACATGGGAACAAAACCCCCCCTCAAAAGATAATGTATCAAAGGAAGAAAATAACAGCTGCTAGACAACTATGTTCTTCACTGCAAGACGATCCCGCAAAGTTTGAAACTTCTGCTCATTGAAAGTCTTAATGAAGATGTAGAAATATTTATGGATCTGATGAAGTCCTTTGGAAACCTGTCGGGCCTTGTACTTCTTGATCCTATGGACCCATCTGCACCTGAAAATATTCCTTTCTGGTGGACGTGGAACCAGATTCCAAGTCTGGTTCTGTAGGAGTGATTCATACTCCTTCTGCATGGCTACTTTCCATAATGGATTTCCCACAACCCTATTGTAGTTTTGTGGATCAGTAGATTGAACCATATAGAAATGCATGGGCATCACAGGTTCTAAAGATGAAAGTACATGAGAAGGCTCCTCATGCTAAGATCGAGTCATCCTTGAATCCAATGGATTTCCTGCAAGGTTGCCTGCTGCCTGAAGTGTGGTCTGTGCCTTCTTGGGCATCTGCTGAAGCTTCGACACTGGCTTCTTATCTAGATGTACTACCTGCTTATTTCCATGTACAAAATCTAAGTGTATGAAATCATCTTTGATGTTTGAAACTGATGGAAGAAAAAGAGTATATGCTTGTTGCACTAGAGGTGCATGCAAAGTACTCTCCTTATGTGTAAGTAGAATAGAGGAGTCATCATCAGAAAACTTAGTGAATTTATACAACCTTGACTTGTGATCCACCTCACCAATTGTAATGATGGAATTGTCATGCATGTCAATTACTGAAATTGAATCTGATGTAAATTCAACCTTTTTACCTTTCTAAGTGATCTGATAAACTGAGAGCAGATTCATAGAAAGGTTTGGAACATGTAAAACATTCTCAAAACTGTCATTGTGGAGTTCCAATCTCCCTTCTCTTGCTACTGCTACTGGAGTATCATCCCCCATGAGAATTGGGGGTCTTGAGCATGGACTCAAGGAAGAGAAAAATTCCTCTTTCGCTGCCATATGATGGGATGCACCAAAATCTTTAATCCATGAATTAGATGAGGAATTAATTGCAACCAGAGCATGATGATTACCTTTCATAGGAGAAGGATCTTCTTCCTTCTACTTCTTGACTCCCTCTGGAATGAAGTTTTCAAGGTTGTTATGTTGAAGTTCCTGTGCCATAAGATCGATCTATTTCTTCATGCATGTAGATTATTCATGATTTGGTTTATTGTAGTAAGTGAATTGCTTTCTTCTTCTTCTTGGAATCTGAAGAGGCTCTGGAACCTGAAGAATCATTGAAGGGTTTGGAATATCCCTCCCTCCGTTCTGTTTGGATGACCATTTCCCATCATGCATGGTGAGTGCATGTGCTTTGGGATCTTTCATGAGGCCCATCTGTATGATTTTTGTCTGCTCTTGTGTAAGAGACTCAATGAAATGAGCCAACATAGGCATTTTCCAATTTGTTCCAAAAAGACATCTGCCAGAATGGAAATTGGAGACATATACAACGTATTCTAGTCCTAGCTTGGCCAAGATTCATAGAATAAGTTGTTTCTCTTGTGTAGACTTATCAATACCACATTCACCCAAGCTCAATAGCAAAGATTTAAATTTAGTAAAAAAATCTTGTATATTATCAAAACTTTTAGGGTCTAAGGTATTCAACTCTACCTCAAGCATATGACCTCGCATCTCATCCTGCTTTCCAAAGAGTCCTTCCAAGGTGGTCCAGATATCATTTGGAGTCTTGCATGCAGAAACATGAAACCATAAATCAGTGGAGATTAACTCAATAAGTAGTCCCGTGGCCTCGTCCTTATGGTTAGTCCATCTCATCTTCTCAATCACTGATGTAGGTTCGGTTTCTGTCGCCATTGTCAAATTATACAATCCTTTCCTTCTGAGTTGGAATTCTGCCTTGGGCTTCCAATCAAAATAATTGTATGGTGTGAGGATTACCACCAAGTTTGACTGTATAAAAATTGTCCTATCCATCTCTCCCACTGTTTCTAAGAACCTCAATCTGCAAGTGAAAAATTAAGAAATCACGGCAGAAATGGGACTTTAAGTGAAAATTCGTATCAGTTTCAGGAGATGATCTTGCGACTTACTTTCTGAGCAAACGGTGAAGAATCTAGCCAAACGGTTGAAAACCCACTCCCAAAATGGACCGATTTACTTTCCACGCGGGTCGTTTCCTCCAAAACGTAATATTTTGGGATCAATGAATGTAGAAAGGTACGACCACGGATTCATATCAGTTTCAGGAGGCTATATTGCGTCTTACTTTCTGAGCAACAGGTGAAGAATCTCACCAAACAGTTGAAAACCCACTTCCAAAATAGGCCTATTTACTTTCTTTGTGAGCCGTTTCCTCCAAAATGTAATATTTTGGGAGGAATAATTGTTGAAAGTTACGACCGCGGATTTAGCTCGCCGAAACCCCGATTTTCCTTATTCTTTGGTTTGTCTGGCTTGCTCCAAGCAGCATAGCTCTGATACCGTGTCAGTGTTTCATGGAAACCTGCACAGGAGATATAGCTAAAGCATGCACAAACAAAGATTATCAAGAAAAGGAAGAGAGATACAATATGGAAGAATGAGAAAATATATTCACACTACTCCAATGAGTCGATGATTGATGCATAGATCATGATCAATATGATACAATGAATGAGTGGAATACACTCATATATAGGGCAAAGCATTCCATAATTAAGAAAAACAATTAAGCAGTTAGCTTTCCTTAGGAATGCATGTATGCATAAAAGTGATGGTAAAAATAGAAAGTCTAAAATAGAACTAGTCAGTTAACTCCCACTGAACTAGTGTGTCGAAAATAGAAATTTCTCCAATAGTCTTGTATCTGTCTTTCGACGCTATCTTGATCTGATGATATCTTGAAAATTCATCGGTGAATAAATAAACTTCCTTTCCTCCTACATTCTCCAACACTTCATCCGTGAAGGGTGTAGGGAATGGATCATGTACCCACGCATCATTCAACTTCCTCAAGTCGACACATATTCTTATCCCGCCTTGTTTTTTCTCCTGAACTACCATCGGGCTTATCCATTCTAATTCTTCAACGGGTTCTATGATTCCGGCTTCAAGCATCTTATCGATCTCAACTTTGACTTTTTTCTTATATATTGGATTTAGTCTGTATGTTCGTTGTCTGATTGATCTTCCCTCAAATTTGAATGGTATCTTCATTTCACCTAGCTCTCCTGCTAGGCCCTTCATTTCTGTGAATGTTGTAGGGAGCAGGTCGTTATACTCACGCAATAACTCTGTTATTCTTTCCACTGTCTGCTCATCCCAGTAGTCTCCAATGTTGGCCATTTTTGGATTCTCAACTGTCCCAATGTTGACTTTCTTCACCTTGATTGGCACAACAAGTACTTCTAATTCTAGAGGTGGGCCTTCCACTTCTCTTTTGACTTCATCCTTCTCAATTTGAATATCGTGCAGATCGTCTTCATCAGGTGCTTCTTCCTGCACATGGTAGCATGACAATAGTTCTTTCATTGTCTGTCTATTCTGCCATTGTTCCTCTGTTATGAGTTCAACTTCTGGTTCCTTAAGTGTTTCATCTATGTTGGAGTTCTCATGCTCGAATGATAAATTCACTGTAAAGTTTTGTTGCAATACTCGCTAGCTCGTAGTTCCTCTACGCAGTTCCTGGTCTGTATACTAGTTTGCTGGGATGCCCTCTAAAGTATGTATGAAATAATGAGGCCATTCCTCTGGAGGTGTCATTTTCCACAACGCTCTGCACTTCTCCAAGTGTTCTGTTGGTGCCCCCTGTCCATCGTACTTTTTTTGTTGGTCGCTTCTCTGTTCTACATAGTAACCACTTACATTGGTACCAATCCTTGATTGTTTCTTTGTGTGTGCCCCACCATATTGCACGTGTGGCCTTGAATGCTATATCTAGTGCTAAAAGTATCTGATTTTCTAACACTTCATCTTCGTAATGTGTCAAGAATGCTTCTAGATTGTTTACCCCATGGAAACTGGGTGGTTCCCTTATTTATGTACCTACCCATCTTACTGTGCAGTCTATGCTTGCGCATCTTCTTGTGGAAACTTCGTGTAGCCTCTGTTGTGAGTTTTCTAAACCTATATCTGAGTCTGACGCACACTAAGTAATGCTCCACCAAATGAGTATCCCATATGTAGTTGGGTTTACATAATCTTCATTTCGTGCAGTTGTTCTGTACAACTAGCTAATTTTCTCCAAGTGCAACAAAGTAGGTTCTACAAACCTTTCCCCTTTTGATGGGTCTAATGGTGCAATGACATTGTATTCTCCTGACTCAAATGTCATTTTATGTGTCTTTAAATTGATTATGGTCTCGTTATAAAACGCCCAATCCAAGTCGAGCAATGTTGGATATGGTGTTGTGTCGTCCACTATCTCTATTACTTCAAAGTCAGCTTTAGTGCGCACTCCATCCAGGTCTATTGTCACTCCTTTCAGTCTCCCAATTGGTAGAAATTTGTGTTGGTTTTCTAGTTTCATCTAAACGGGTGAATATCCTAATGTCGGCTCTCCCATACATTGCCATGTTTTCCTGGGTAATACATTGACTTCAAATCCTAGATCCAGTATAATATCTCCCATGTTGAAATCTTCAATGTTGGCATTCAGCGTGAACTCCCTACTTGTTCTTCTCCTTGTATGTAGGTGATTGATTGTTTTTTGTTCTATTTTTCCGTATGTCTCTATGCTACATCTTTCTAATATATTTTGAAATATTTTGACAGAGGATGGATCATTCAATAGTTTTACACATGATTGCAAAAAGCCTTTGATTGTACTTACTTGTCCTAGGGGCTGCATTTCTTTGGTATGATCCAACATTGGAGGCATTTTGTACTTTGGAACTTTGTTTCTATGTTGCGCGGTTGAGGTCGATGCAGTGTCTAGCTTCATAAATTCTTGTATGGCTTGCTTAAATGTTTCCTTCTCGTTCTGTGCGTCGAACTGTTTCCTTGGTTCAACATTCTTCTTCACCCACAGATGTTGTATTGACTCTTGTCAGACTTCGTAGTTTACTATTTTAGCTCCTCCACATGTAACTATGTTGATGTATCTTCCTTCATTCCTCGCTTCTGCTAAAATCCATTGAACGTTATGATTGTTTTGATTCCTCTTCTCCTGGATCTTCCCTAGTAATGTAGGACATTATTCTGTGTCATGATCTAATGCACGGAAATACATATAAGTCATTGGTGGAAGTGGGCATTCTCTCGCATAGTGTCCTGGTTGTTGGCAGTTGTGACATACCTCCGAAGTAAATCTTCCAAAGTGAGGGATCTGCCTCCATGTGTCATCTATATTTGGACGGTCGAGATTTGATTTGAGACCTCTGGGCTTCAGGAGTTTTCTTCTACTTGCTCATGCAATCCTCCGAAGTAAATCTTTCGAAGCGTGATATCCGCTGATGCGTTTCCTCAGCCTTTGATGGCTTAGATTTACTTCGGGACTTCGACTCCTCTGTCTAGTCGCTAATCATTATGCTACTTTGAGATATCGATCGTTCGAGAGTCACTGATATGAACTATTCATAGGATCTTTGCCGTTGAAAATCGAGCCTGTCTGCTTGCTTGTGTTTCAAGCCCGAAATGGATTGTTCTGAATGTGGGGCTTTGTGGTATATGTGATAACAAAACCATTCAAAGAGACCTTCTTTAGATTTGAAATTTGTCTTCCATGCATTATTCGGTTCGATGGGAACCTGGTGGTAGCCATACTTTAGGTCGATCTTGTTGAAGAAATTTCCCCCCTTCAGTTGGTCAAGAAGGTCATCGATTTGGGGAATTGGGTACCGGTTCCTGACTGTAATTTTGTTTAATTCTCTATAATCAATGCAGAGCCTCCAGGTCCCATATTTCTTCTACACCAGTAAAATCGGGCTTCCGTGAGGGGAGGAGTTGGGTCTGATGTGCCCCTTTTGAAGCATATTTTGGATCTGATGCTTGATTTCATCATTTTCCATAAACAAGCAATGGTAGACTGGTCCATTAGGAAGAGGTGAATCAGGGGTTAGATCAATTGGATGCTTGGATTGGTAGTGCGTCAGTACCTTGGTGGGTGAGGAGAATATGTCTTTGTACTCTTCCACGATCTCGTCCACTTGCTTCTACTACAAAGAGAGGCTCTGTGTAGAGGCCACGGATGTGGCAACGACCTTCTGCTTACTGTGAGCATGGATCACAAAGAAGATGAACTTCCCGGTCTATGAAATGACCTTACTGCATTTCTTAGTAGAGATTAAAGAAATAGTGGTAGGTAGCGCTACCTCTGGTATTCTGTACAATTGTATACCCAAAGTAATAATAAAACTGTGAGTTCTAGACTCATACACAACATGTTGCTTCCACAAATATGGTTGTCCTAAAATAATATCACAAACTTCAAGGGGAGAAATATCACACAATACCTCGTCTTTGAAGGGATTGATTTTGTAGGGAAAACGACACTTTTGGCTGACACAGAGATCTTTTCCTTGGATAGGCCATCTGATCATGGTGTAGGGTTGTGGGTGCGATGTCATCGATAGGTCCAACCACTTGATGACCTCTATTGAGATCAGATTCTTCGGACTGCCGCTATTGACAATGAAATGAAGTGGAGCCCCCTTTACCCACATCTGTGAGTGAAAGAGGTGTTCCCCTTCCTCTGGTTCTTCTGGTTCGCTTGGATGGACTTTGGTGGTAGAGACAGTGGTGTTAGGTTTGGCATAGATAATATGATTCCCTCCTTCTGGATTTGATTCAGATTCAGAATCTGTCTCTGCCTTGGAAGCTTTCAGCTCGACCACCAGTGACTTCTTGGAGCGACATTCTTCGGTGTTGTGCCAAGGGATTTTATGGTATTCACACCACTTTCCTGTGTCCTTCTTCGGCTTCTCATTACCTTTATTGTGTTGTGGCTTGGACTGTTTGTCATTAGAGTGGCCATCTTTGCTCTATCCCTTTTTTTGTGGGTTGGGATCGCCTTTGCCCTTCTTCGGCTGTGAGGATTTTGCAGATCCAAACTCTCGCCTCTTCTGCTTAAATTTATGCTTGATCTTGACAACATATCTATAAGCCACACCTAATGATGCGATGTCCAGAAAATCCATTTCTGTTTGACTGTATATATGTAGATAGTCATGGTATTTGAGCATCATATGCCATTTAGAGTCTTTGATACCCAATTTGGTGCACAAGGTATGGAAAATATTGGTGAAATCTGGTACTGTCTGGTCCCTTTCCTGACGCAGCGTGGTCCATCTTGTGTACTGGTCCTCGTATCTTCCAACAGGGTAGTATTTTTCTTTAATGGCATCCCCGAAGGAATCCCATGTGGGGGGTGACCACAAATATTGTAGATTCCTCTATGGCCCTTTGCTCAGAGTAAGTATCCCACTAGTCCTTAACATGGGGGACGACCTTGAGGAGTGCAAAAGTAATATTTTCCCTGTTGGAAAAATTGTGGAATAAAAAGTACCCTTCGAGCATATTCAACCATTTATCTACAACATCCGCATCTATCAGTACTTCAAATAATGGAATATAAAAATATACTTGTACCTTGAAGGGGGTTGCATGGCCGCTTGATGAAGATGTGTCTCCTATGGGCAGTTGCCGAAGGATATGTGCAAAGTTGTCCATCATTTCATTCCTTTGTCGCACAAGGGATTCCTCGAGCAACATTTTAAAAGGATATCCTGCTCCATCATATTTATTCTCATCCCCCGTGAGTTTTTGTCGGGATCGACATGACCGATATTGAAAATACTCGACTGGCTCGAGTCCCAACTTCTTGTACCCAGATCTTGTCGGGGACATGCACGAAGAAAAATAAATGAAGATCAGACTGCTCTGATACCACTAATCCAGATTTATGAGTGGAATGAAATGAATAACAGATTGAATACAATAACACAAAGATACAAAGAAAAACAACAAATATCTAGTGAACAATAAAATCTGTTGAATAAATCAAATAGGATGAAACTGTAAAACTGCAGAACTGAAACCGAATTGCTCGAATGGTGGTAGCTATTCCTGATAAGAGATTTGGCTTCTATGCACATCCGTATGATCATAAATGATTACAATGAGGCTCCAGAGGCCTTTTTTACATTACTCTTGAATTCTAAAACCCTAGACATCCAAAAACCCAACCCTAAGAGATGAAACACCAAAATTTATGTGGGCTCCAATGGGTAAGTTGGTAACTCAACTTCCAGGGGTCATAAATTTTTCATACGACCTCCGTTTTAGGAGCGTGATAGCCCTTTGGAAAGGTGTTTTCGAGAACTACACATTATTCTGTCAAACTATAACTTTGTCTATAGTTTGACTATGGCAAGCCAAAAAAACATTGTTTAGGGCCCCAAAATGGCCCTGGGAGTACAGAAAGATGTATTGACATGAAAACTTCCAAAATAATTCAGTTGGATTAGGTGGGTGGCCACTAATCTCCACCTAGATGTTGTGTAGGGATTCATACAACCCCGAAAGTGTAGAACCCACAATTACAAAGAATTACAGAAGAACGTGTTGAACTAAAAAATATCAAGATGAGCTACTTAGAATAGGTGGGTGGCCACCAATATCCACCTGGATCATAATTCCTCAAGTGGGAGATCTAAGTCTCCTGGAAATTTTGTAAAGGTATGCTGGAGATGTGGAAAATAAGGGCACTACAAGAAGCAATGTAGATCCAAATTTGAGGAAAAGAAGGGATCCGAAGAATCTCCTTCTATGAAAGAAAAGACATCCAAGGAATAAGGAGGGGATGTGTACTTGAATTCTTCAAGCACACATGAATATCATGAGGCATGGTTGGTTGACTTAGGTGCATCCTTTCATATGACTCCCCACATGGAGAGGTTTTGTGAATATGAAAGGTCTGATGGAGGTAATGTTTTCTTAGGTGATGAATCGAAAACCAAAATCATAGGTCGAGGAAAATTCAAGTTGAGGCTCATAGATGGAAATATTAGAACACTACTTGGTGTTCTGCACATCCTAGGATTGGCCATAAATTTGATTTATGTAAGAAAAATGGACTATGCAGGGGTAAAAACAATATTTGAAAAGGAAACCTGCAGGATGGTTCGAGGAGCAATGGTGCTACCAAAGGGAGTTTGGTTTGGAAATCTGTATAAGATACAAGGAAGCACTATTAGCGATGGGTGTAATAGTTCCATTGTTCCTAATATTGGAGTTGAAGAAGAAAGAACTCCTACAGTCTCTAGAGAAAAGGTTATGATGTGGCATCAAAGACTAGGGCATATCGGAGAGAATGGTCTTCGACTACTACACGGTAAAGGTATGGCTGAAGGTATGTCTAACTACTCTATGGATTTTGATTTCTGTGAACATTGTATATATGGGAAGAAAAATCGAGTAAGATTCCCCTCTGGTGCAACGAGGGCAGAAGGAATTTTAGAGCTAGTTCACAGTCATGTGTTTGGATCTATGTCGGTTCCATCATTGGGAAAATCTGTGTACTATGTCTCATTTATAGATGACCTCTCGAGGAACACTTGGATATATTTCCTCGGGAAGAAATATGAAGTCTTTGACATGTGTAAAGAGTTTAAGGCTCTTGTTGAGAATCAAATAGAGAAAATAATTAAGGTGCTGACTGAGCTGAGGATAGATGATGGTGGAGAGTTATGCGAGAATGAATTTGAATAATTATGTAAGAAGTTTGGTATAGCAATGCAGAAGACTAATCCATATACACCTCAGTAGAATGGAGTTGCAAAAAGGATGAACGAGACGTTGATGGAAAAAGAAAGGTACATTCTCAGTGGCATCAGGTTAGGGAAAGAATTCTGGGCAGAGGTAGTGGGTACTGCATGTTACCTGGTCAACAAATCACCCTCATCAGCGTTGGATGAAAAGACTCCACAAGAGGTATGGACTGGTAAGAAACCTTCTCTCATACATCTCAAGGTATTTGGTTGCGAGGCCTATGTTCATGTTCCAAGGAAAACAAGAGTAAGCTAGATAAGAAGGATGACAAGTGTATCTTTATTGGGTATAAAGATGGTCTCAAAGGTTATAAGCTTTGGAACCTAGAAACTAAGAAGGTTGTGTATAGCCGAGATGTGGTATTTAAATAAATGAAGGATGTTATTAAACTGGAAGTCCTACCAAGTAAGGAAGAACCAAAGAAAATAGAGTTTGATTTAAACGATGATGAATCAGACTCTATAGAAGAACACGAATCCAAAGAAGAAGATCCTCATACTCCAGTATTGAGGAGATCGGTTTGAGAAAGAAGGATACCGAAAAGGTATACTCCATCTGATTTCTGTTCAAATTTTTCTTTGTCTATTACTAATGATGATCCTAGAACTGTTAGGGAGGCAGTGGATTCAGAGGATGAGAAGCTTTGAAAAAAGGCCATGTATGAAGAAATGGAAGCCTTGGATAAGAATGAGGCTTGGGATCTAATGGAGTTGTCGACTGGAATAAATCCCATTGGAAGCAAATGGGTATTTAAAAAGAAGATGAATGCATAAGGCAAAGTGGAGAAATACAAAGCTTAGTTAGTAGAAAAGTGTTATTCCCAGGTTGAGGGAATTCATTTTGGTGAGATTTTTTCTCCTGTTTCCAAGTTAACTTTTATAATATTTTTGTTATCTATTACTGTTGCATTTGATTTTCAAGTAGAATAGATGGATGTGAAGACAACATTCCTACATGGGGATCTAGAATAAGAAATATATATGAAGCATCCAAAAGGATTTGTTGTGAAGGGAAAGAAGGAGTTGGTATGCAAGCTGAAAAAGTCCCTATATGGTTTAAAACAATCACCAAGGATGTGGTATCAAAAATTTGATACGTATATGCTGGGACTTGGCTTCACAAGAATAAAAGAGGATCATTGTGTGTATTTTAAATTAATTGGTGATCATTTGATTTATTTGGTCTTGTATGTGGATGACATGTTGCTGATAAGAAACAACAAGGAGATTATTCAGGATGTGAAAAATAAGCTCTCCTCTAAATTTGACATGAAGGATATCAATGCTTCAAATTTCATTTTGGGCATGGAAATTAAAAGAGATCGGAAAAAGAGAAAACTCTATTTAAATTGGAGAAAATATGTTGAGACAATATTGCAGAGGTTTAATATGCAGGAATGTAAACTGGTCAAGGTCCCTATTCCTATTGGTGTAAAGTTATATGTGGATCAATGTCCCAAGACACATGAAGAGGAGGAGGACATGTCTCGTGTTCCATATGCGAGTGTAGTTGGAAGTTTGATGTATGCAATGGTCTGTACTAGACCAGACATTGCACATGCAGTGGGAGTTTTGAGCAGGTATATGTCAAAACTAGGGAAGGAGCATTGGACATCAGTAAAAAGGGTTTTCAGGTATTTGTGTGGCACTGCTAGTTATGGATTGTGCCACCAAGGAAGACCAGGACTGGACAGATTGTTGGACATACATGGCTTTGTGGATGCAGACTGGGCTGGAGATATGGATCTTAGGATATCTACAAGCGTGTATGTGTTTAACCTGTTTGGAGGAGCAATTAGTTGGATGAGCAAAAGCCAGGATGTGGTGGCACTTTCAACTACAAAAGTTGAATACATGGCAACCACTCATGAAAGTAAAGAAGCAATATGGCTACAAAGATTGTGTTTAGGTATTGGGTTGGTACAAAAAGTTGTAAGGATAGATTGTGACAGTCAGAGTGCAATTTTTCTGGCGAAGGACCCAACTTATCATTCAAAGACAAATCATATTGATATTCAATATCACTTTGTGAGAGACATGGTTGAATAAACAAAAGTGATTTTGATGAAGATGGACACTTTGAAGAATGTTGCAGATTCATTAACAAAATCTGTGAGCATTGAGAAGTTTTCTTGGTGTATAAGATCCATGGGCATTGATGCCTTATATTTTTTACTATGTAACCCTGTAACCGCCTGTATGCAAAGAAAACAACAAGTGGGAGAATGTTGGGTACGTGTTATATTATTTGCACGACTAGTTGTGGTGTCTGCTACGTTGCGCCGGGCTCGCAGGGGGGTTCAGGGGCAGCGTCCCTAAGAATTTTTTTTTTCCTCGGGAAACATGTCACATTTTTGCCTCATTTTTTGTGTTGCCTCGATTTTTGTGTCCATTGTTGGGCGGTTTTTCGACACATGGTTTTTTCCAATGGTTTTCTATTTCCGGTTAAGGAATTAGGGTTGTTGACTACTACAGGTCATTGGGTTAGGGTTTTGGATGCCACTGGATTCTATATGTATATTGTATTGTAAACAATGTATCACTATGAATGAATATAGAATATGTTGGTTTTCCCGGTTTGGGTTTCCATGGAAAAATATCTGTGTAATGTGTGTATTTTCCATTGTATCTTTTCTATTATTTTATTGAAAATATGTTTGCAGTAAAATATTGTACAAGGTTAAAATATACACGGAAGTCATGAACACAACATGATCCCACTGGTGAAACGGACAAACCTTGCTAGGCCAAAATCCTTGGGTGGATGGTGCATAAAAAACATGTACTTATTTAGCTAGGCATCAACCGGAAAAATCCTTTGGAGGATAACCCAAAACTCATCTCTTTGGGGCAGAGTGATGAAATCAAAGTATCTTGGAAATTTGTCTATTGAATATTGGTTTCATGCACCGAGGAAGATTACGAATAACAATTCAATTGCTTCGAAGGCCATGGTGGAATCCTTCCCCCTGGTAAGCAGATGAAGGTATGGAAAATTGGAAATGGTAAAAGAGTCAGGACCAGTGAAGACCCTTGGGCCAAAGAAGGTGACAAATTAAAAAATTTAGAAAGGATTCTTACTGTTCTGCACGACCAAGAGATATTCTCTCTATGAGATTCCCTTGATCAAAAAATATTTGGGCGATTGAGATGGAAATCATAATTCAACTTCATATTGGAAGGCGAGTTGGCTGAAGAATGTGAAAAATTCGTCGGAATGTCGTGCTCCAACCATATTAAGTTAATAGTAGAGGAAGAAGACTCCCTAGTTTGGTCTATGAATGTAGTCTCGGGAGAATATACTGTAAACCATGGCTACAAGGAATATGCTGAGAGAGAACATGATGGCCCCTCGAATTGGTGGTGGGAAAAAAATCTAGAAATTGCACTATCAATTAAAATCTAAAATTGTTCTTTGGCCCGCTCCCAAATTTTATTTTTAACCTAGGATAATGGAATCATACGTGGATGGATCAACCCAAAAATATGTTCACTATGCTTTAAGGAAGCAGAATCAGTGTACCACCTCTTTGCATCTTTCCCTTATACTCTTCAGATCTGGAGTCTCCTTCTAAAACAATTAAGAACCAATGCTTCGTGGAACCAAAATAGTTTGGAACTCTGTGTGAAAGACTGGATGATGGATAATTTTGTGGTATGCATCGATTCCCTCCCTTGTCACTTTGTATATTTCATATGGTGGGTGTGCAACTCTATTTTGTTTTAGGATAAAATACTTCCCGTGGAAGTGGTAACTGGACTTATTGAGAAACTAGTGAAGGAGTTTCCCCATGAACCAAAATAGAAGAAAATCAGGATCCCTTCCATGCCAACTCTAGACTTAAATATTCCTTGGGGCTTCTTCAATGGAGCCAACCAAGGCCACCCTACTAGATGCGATGTCGGGGTCATTTTATTCATCTCCTCCAAGCACTACTTCCGTATAAGATATGTGTCAGGCTCGAGTTCTAACACCAAGGAAGAATTCTCAGCTCTTTTCTCCTTGTTGTTTTTAATGCAGTGAAGGGATATAGATTGCATACAAGTGATCCAGGAGGCTCCCCAGGCTCAGAAAATGCTAAAAAATGAAAGTTCTCGGAATTG
Source organism: Picea glauca (assembly GCA_000966675.3). NCBI lineage: Eukaryota > Viridiplantae > Streptophyta > Pinopsida > Pinales > Pinaceae > Picea > Picea glauca. The sequence continues at coordinate 58,640 of JZKD02S1852384.1, forward strand.
AGTGAAACCAATTCCATTGGGGCTGTCTCGTCGCACTGATTCTTGCCATATATTTACGTTCTCAAATAGGATCCGTATGCGAGAGTTATCACACTCTGATCAGATTCTCAAATAATTAAAAAGTCAATGCTGACGTCAACATGACATCACCAAAGCTAATTAATGATGCTGATGTGGCAGAGACATGTGGAAGAATTGCAACAGTTGACTGGGCAGATGACAAATCCAATACATTACTGACATGTGGCATGTGAGTTGGTCAAATGTGGTGGTGCCACGTGACCCAGGCATGGGCAACCATGTGGCACCCAATCAACAGTCAAATGGAAAGTTCCAAAAATAAGTTTGGGGTCCATGGGTTTTGAACCCACTACCTATGATCAAGCACCAACTTTGGGAAAGTTCCAACAACCAACGTGCCATGTGTGAAGCTTGTTTATACAAGCCACAATAACATTATTTAAGTTGTAATATATGTGTAATGGAGGAGGAAGGGGGCTGGGGCTAAGCCCTAGCCCATGGACTTATCCACCCATGCAACCACAACACAGGATGTTAGGTGCTCCACTACACATGTGGGGTTTGGATAGGGCCTAACCCTTGAACCTCGGCGCATCCATATAACCCCAAGCACAGTTTGGGGGCCTATCCCTTAGGGCGTGGATCATTCTAGGTCGAGGATCCATGCAGAGTGCACCAAAACCAGGGGGCTAGCACGAATTAAGGGCTAGCGCTTGGCTAATTTTAGATGCATGTGACCACGATTTGAGGGTGCGTGCCTATTCTTGGGGGATCAAGCCCTAATTTTATGCAGAAATGGGTTTTTACTATAGTTTTTGGCAATTTTAATTGATTTTTGCCTGATATAATGACCATAATTGGTTTTTCGAGGATATCTTGGCCATTTGGAGAGGGATTTGATCCCAGAAAGAGGCCAGATATTCAAGAGAAGTTAGGCTTCTCTTGTTGATCCCAAAACCTATATAAACTAGGCTTTTTGAAGCTTGAAGGAGACTTTTTGATGTAGGGATTTGAAGGAGAAGCTTGTAATTTTTGGCTTTTTTTCATGTTTTGAGAGGCATTTTTGCCATGTTTTTGAGAGGAGTTTGATGATGCATGTATGAATATGAACAAGGAGGTCTTGCACAACAGATCTAAAGCATGTAATGTAACAACAAAGAGCCTATGTAAGATAACTTTGAGCATTTTAAAGAGAAATAAAGAGGTCCTCCACTTAGAAGCGGGCCCGGAGACGTAGCCAACGATTGGTGAACTCCGTTAACAAGTTCTTGTCTCTATTTCTCTTTCTGTTTTGTTGTTCTCTTCTCTAATTTGCAGCATGTTTATTAATGGCTGATCTCTTTAATCATTAATGAGCATCAAGTAAAATTCACATTTGATATTTCACAATAAGTTAATGAGTTTATGTATTTCACATTCTTATCGATCCGATGCATAAAATACAATAAACAAAACTTGCAATTGATCAGTAATACCTTCATTTTTGGAGCAACAAGTGATGGGGGATTCAAAAGTTTTCATTGACTGGGAAAATCACAAATGCAAATTTGAGTTAGCTAGCCTTCAATCCCTGTTGAAACAAATCCGACATCTTGAGCAAAATTTCAATTGGAAGTCCTTTATGCATGTCTACAAAGAGATCAACTAAATGACGAACATGCTCTCCAAGGAAGCTCTGGAATGTCGCATTAGATCCTTTGCAGTTCAGGAATTCCGTGATGGTCAAGAAACTAAAAGTCTTGAATTTAATTTTTAACTCCTTATCCTTGAATGATATTTTGAATTTATATGGAAGGTTTGAATTTTGGCTTCGACCTGTTGTAACGACCCTGCTTAAATAGATGTATAGGATTATTAATTATAATTAATTTAATGATCTAACTATCCTAAAAGTTAGCTAAACAATAATTATTTCTTAAATAACATTAACTAATTAATTATTATTAATTACTTGTTCATGATTGTCAAGGATTAATTAATTATTAATTGACTCATTAATTAATTAAGTAAAGAATTAAAGGGATTAATAAATTATATTGTTTAAATTAAAAAAGGTTACGTATATGAAAGGGATAAGGGGCATTAATAAATGGATAAAGGGACATGAATAATAGGATAAAGCATTAATAATTGGATAAGGTAATGAATGTGGAGATAAGGTAATAAATGAGGAGGAAGGGCGGTGAAGGAGGGATATGAGGGGGAAGGTTTACGAAGGAGGGGGATCATTCTACGGGAAATATTTTTTGGGGGGCTCTCTTGGATTTGCAGAGAGGAGGGTTGAG
>JZKD02S1852395.1:0-29626 GCA_000966675.3 Picea glauca
GTTATAACACCTGTGATGTTTAACAATTAAATTTTGGGAAATTATTCATATGACACAATTTTTGGGAATTACACATATGAAATATCTCATTTTGTGGAATCAAACACACATACTGGAATCCTTCATTACACTCATATTGTTGAGTCTAACTTGATATAGTATATCAAACTAACATTACTTATAGTGTACTATCTAACATAATATCCAAGTATAGATTAGAGATACTTACTAACTCCACTAACCCCTACAATTAAAAATAAATTGAAAATTTGAAATCATATATTGAACCAAAAAAAGGGTATCCTTATATGTCAACGTTATTTTTTGATGGATCCAAGTCTCTAGAAGGTGTAGGTATTGGATGCATACTTAGAAATGAAAAATGAAAGAAAACATTGGTTGCATGCAGACTTGAGTTCCAATGCACAAACAACACTTCTAAATACGAAGCCCTACTACAAGGATTGAGAAAAGAAGTAGAATTGAAAGGAAAGAAATTTAAGGTATTTTATGATTCAAAAATTGTTATAAGGTAGGGAAGAAATACCATAGACTATATTTCAAGTCATATTAAACATTACCAATAGGATATATGATAACTAATCCAAATTTTCGATGTATTTAATATTCGGTTCTATTCCTCATTTGTTGAATTGTGATGTTGACTTACTTGTTAATGTGGTATCTATATTGATACCATCAAAGGGATTAATGCCTGGTACTTTTTTTGTTGAAATTTTGTACAAGCCCTCAATTGAAAACAACATAACCAATTGGAGAGTCTTCAATGATGACCAACATATTATTAAATTTCTACACCTTGAAGGAATGTTCAAAGACTGTATTATAAATGAAGGTAAACATGATAAAATAATGAACTTTGATGTCACCAATCAATCTCAATAAAGGAATCAAATTTTTCTAGATAAAAACATCCCTAAGAATGTAGTGAAAATGGAGAAACTTTAGGTTCTCTAGGATAAGTTTAAGAGGGAAACAAACTACAAAAACAACAACTCATCATTGTAGTTTGAAGTAGTAAATGTTGGAACAAGCCACACTTCAAAATATCAATCTGGGAAAGAATTATTTTCCTCATGAAAGACAATATGTTATCAAGTTTTTCAAGGATTACAAAGATATATTTTCTTGGACATGTGGATTCCTAAAAACTTATGACACCAAGATCATACAACACGTCATTCCAATGAAGCCTGAAAAAAAATATTTTCAACAAAAGATGAGAAAGATGCACCCTAGTCTTCAGCCACAAGTTAAAGATGAACTAAACAAGTTGTTAGCTACTAAGATTATATTCCTACTCAGACATACTTGGTGGATTGATAATCATGTACCAGTAAGGAATAGTAATGGGGAAATAAGGATTTTCATTGATTTCAGGAACTTTAAAAAGACTCTGAGAAATACAACTATCTAGTGCCTCCTATATTGATATTTTGGTAGCTGTAGGAGGTATTAACCTCCATGTGTAACCTTGACAAGAATATAATATTCTTGGAAGCAAGAAAAACCCTAAAATCCTTGGACATAACCCTAGAAGAAAATTTGTCTAAAGAAAATAATCAATATTGATTTTATGGCCTTTAGAAAGAGAAGTTGTCCCAGAGAGATAAGAAAGAGTAGTATAAATACAGGATGCCAGAGCTCGTTTGGAAACACGCATCTCACAACTACAAAAATTTAGTAAGCGCACAAGTTTGGAGAGTAGTTGTAGCTGCATATACTACAACTTGTATTTTTTTATTTTAGGCTTGGACTTTCTCTTGGTTATGGTTTGGAATTTATTCCTTGTGATTTAGATCTAGAGAAAGTTATGCTATAATGATTGGATATTGGATATAGGGTTTGCTTGTGAAATCATTCTCTTTGTCAAGGTTAAGGTGCTTGGGGGTGGCTTTGGCCTATGGTTGGGTGACAATACTGCTACATTGTCTATGGTGAAACAAACACACCTATTTTTCTAACAGGTTATGAGCTGAGGCTATCTTTGGATAGTCTAACCACTGGAAGATAGATTGTGAGGATTTGCTCAGTTTCAGTCGGAGGTGCAATCAAATTTTTTGATGCAACAAAGAAACCCTAACCCTCTTGTGAGGCACCTTAAGTGAATATATTAATCGAATTTCTAGATATCCTAGTGCACCATAACTTACCACACCTCCTAGTACTCTCATCAAGCTAATACGTAAAGTATGATATTTTGTTGAAAGTCAAAGGTTGACTAAGTCAAACAAGTCATGGCTCACTCTATGAAGTCAAAAAATAAGTTAGAAGGGGATTCTAAGTTTAGAGCATGTAAAACAAGGATTGACCTCATCCTTGCCAAGAATAAAGTGTTGGATATCATGAAAGGAAATATCATGGAACCATAGTTTGAAGAAGGAAAAGAGAAGGAACCTTAGAACATTGCAATTATGAAGAAGTTCAAGGAAAATGAAATCAATACCATGAGTATCATACTGAAATCTGTAAAGACCACTTGGTACACTACATCTCTCATATTGACTCATCTAAGAAGATGTGTTATGCCCTAACTAATCTCTTCTCAGTCAAAAACATTATACAAGTAATGAGTATGAATAATGAGCTTCATGACATGAAAATGAATGATGATGATAGCATAACATCATACTTTGTAAGAATATATCAGTTAATAGATCAACTACAAGCTATTGAAGAAATCATTTTAGAAAAGGAACTGGTAAATATAGTACTCAATGGACTTCCCAAGACATGGGATGCATTTTCCGCAAGCCCGAAAAAAAGAAAGGAGTATCCCACATTTGAAGAACTGTGGAATTTTTTAGCACAAGAAGAATCAAGGATTCATGCAAAAGAGAAATCCCAAAATCAATACGAATATCAAGTATTCACAAGAAAGTTCAAGAATTTTAGGAATAAGAATGAGTTTGGCTTGAGGAAGAAACCAAATCAAGAAAATCATATGTCAAAGATACAATGCTTCAACTATCCAAAATATGGTCACTACAAGAACCACTGTCCTGAGCTAAAAAAAAGGGAAGGAAACAGATGAAGCATCAATTGTCAAAGAAAGGGAATCCTCAAAGAAGGCTAAAGAGGATAAAACAAACATTGTCTTCTAAGTCAAGTCAAGAGATACACATGAAAAGATGAAGTACATTGAAAACCCTTGGTAACAATTATTGTGGAAGCTATTATATAAGTAAGAACTAATAGATAAGAAAAAACCAAAATGAAACTTGAAGTGTGCTAGAAGAAGTCAAAATAGAAAGAATCCAACAATCAAGAGGAAATTAGAAAAGGACTTGTGACACTTTGCAGAAGGCAATAACGATGTATATGGAAGCGTGGACTCTCTTATATGGAGGGAGTTGATTACATAATTCCAAAATAAGAGCTTTCAGTAATGCATGAATGAAGGATTATGAGGGAGATAATCCTAAATGATATGATCCATTAAGGATTATGAAGTATATATCCATGTTCCCATTGAAAATAATAGACATGATAAGAAACACATGTTCAGTTTGACTATAGAAGAAGCCTTCTTCGAAAAGAATATTTAAATTATCCTCGGTTGTCCATCTACATCCATGATCCTATGATGAAAGGAAGAATTTGGAATATTCAGGGAATGGAATCTATAGAAGTGTAATATCCCTCGACCGAACCCAAATGCAAATGTAATCCAAGTATATTTAAGCTAGTGAGTTGTTTCGACATCATTTTTGTAATACACCTTTCATGGCATGGTGCACGCATATATTTCACAATAAAGTGATGTAGTGTGCACATTTCTGGATACCACGCACAGTAACTAAAGTGTGCGCAACCTTGAGGACAACGGATACCACGCACAGTAACTAAAGTGTGTGCAACCTTGAGGACAATGGATACCACGCGTAGTAACTAAAGTGTGTGCAATATTAAGGTCAATGAACCTTTATGTATATGATATGCATTATAGGCTAGTGAGCCAGTATTATAAGCCATAATGCTTATGTTTTAGAATTAGGCCAGAGCACCTAGATGTTAAAGGCCAATGTGCCTATTTTGTATATGTCTCATGATTAATATAAAATACATCGTTATGCATAGACCGACCATGATAAAATAAAAGGGGGACTAGATTCCCCTAGTTAGGGAATGTGAGGGCCAAAATCTAAGGAAAGGGCTAAGTGAGAGAGCTTAAGTCAAAAAGTAATATTAAATTAATATTTCTTCGAACATAAAGTATGGATAATTATTTTATCCTAAGTCATAAAGAAGGGGACAAGTGTATCAGAGCATCTTCCAACATGAAAAATGTCAAGTTGGAGACATTCATACTTATTTCTGAGACTTAGTGCCTTTGGGGGGGATATTACCATTTTTCCTTGGACTAGAGAACCATTATTGGGGGGGGGGAAATACATTCCGTCAGTCGAGGAGCTATCCTCGTACCTTCCTATCACTGTACATGAACCTATTTTCATTTCCATTTTCCTATTGGTGTACCTATAATCTTGGGAGAGGGATTGAAGAGGTGGGTTGTTAGGCCCCTGATCAATTCTCCGAGTTAGAGAATTGTTCAGGATCAATTTCATGAAGGTGATAAACTACAACTACAGTTCTCTGAGACTTCTAGTATGRCYTGTTGCTAAAGCCCTAGAAGGGAAGTGGAGAAGYCGAAGGACTATTGATCAGAGAAGGTGAACACTTCCTTGGGTGGGATAGGCATGTGGAGAATGAGAGGTTGTAGGTTGTCAGTTGAGTGAGCACYTAAGATGGAGTTCCTRTTGACTGYGAACCCTTAGCCTAGTTAGGAACCCCTTCCCGGGTGGAGTTTAGTCCTAGCTCAGGGGTGACTCACTGTTGAGAGTGATGAACAGTGTAGTCTAAGGTTGGGAGGTTYGTGGATGGTCTGCACATAGTTGGTGACACTATTACCAAGATAAGTATCAGTTTTGTGATGAATTTACATACTGCATTGTCATTTATGTGTTAATTTATGGGTTTTATGGCATGTGTGAGAATATATGTCTATATGTTTAAGAGTATACCCCTGTGTACATTGCATGTCTGTGATTACTATTAATACAGCTTGAAAATCGTATATTTACAGAATGCAACTGTTTGTTGTATTTTATATGTGAATCTTCTGCTAGAGGATTTTATGTATATGTTTAATTGCATGTATTTTAGTATCTATGTATGCCTGTGTGTGTATATATGTATTTAAAAAGAAAAATTATATGACATACCTAAGTTGGATACTAGGTTGTTACCATATGTTATCAGAACTAAGTTAAGCGTCAGAGTAGTGAAATTACCTGGCCTGTTGGTGGTCGGGGAGGTACATTACAGTATGGTATCAGAGTGTCAATTTTCGACACTGAGCCTATATGGGCCAAACAAGTCGAATGGAGACAATATTACAATATGGTATCGATTACAGTATGGTACACAATATATTTGTGTTCATGGAAAATTGAACCACCATGCGGAAGAATATTATGTAGGGATGCACATGCTAAATTTAGCATTGCATGGAGTGCATACACATAGTAAGGGTGCATGTGGTGTGTGTGATATGGTAAGGCACAGTGAGGTTTGATTGGTGTGCACACAGTATGAGTATGAGCTGTATTGCTACAGTTCAGGCAAGGGTGCGAGCAGGTGATTGTGCACAGTAGCGACGGAGTATTCAATGGGCCATACAGAGTATTTCACATAGTAAGGCATATTGAACTTTAGCACGGTGCAATGCATAGAGAGAAACGCATGTGGAATATCTAAGTGTGATACAGAAACAATGCGTAGTGGATATTGGTGCGCAATGCAGAAGTAGTATGAGAAAGTTATTGGAGCGTCGAAGAGGAAATGTATAGAAGATACAGGTGTGCGAAAGCATGAAATTACCTTATAAAGTCGTTTTGCACGATAAATAAAGGTACACAAGTTGAATTTTATGCGTGCAAAATCGTCTGAAAGGCTAATTAAGACGACGAACATGAGTTTAATAGAAAATTTACATAGTATTCAAAGAAAGAGGAATACACAACTGCATTGAAGTATTATTTAAAATGAGTCAAGCGAGTGAGATGAATTCTGAGTTTTATTCAGACAGTTGAAAGTGAAATATAAGTTACAASAAGACACATAATATTAAAGGAAACAAGATTCATATCACCATCAGTTCGAATCTTGTCCTAAGCATTACAAAATCCACTACTGCTCTTATATATTCATTTAAAATCCAAAATTACAAAAGGGGATGATTCAAAATAGTAGTTTCCCTATTTAAAGAGACCATACAAGAACAGGTCTATCATCTCCGGATATTACTTACCTTTGATACCATCTGTCCAAAAATCGTTGAAATATACTCAATTGTATTTGAGGGCTCATTTCGGCTTAGCTAGCTCCTCCTTAAAAAAATCTAACCAGACCAGTTGATTCTCTCCAACACTTTCAGCTGCTTCAACGATGGGTTCTTTATTCTGTTGCTTGCTTCATTTCTTCTTAGCAGCTCGTCTGTTGATAACCAGATCTCTCATGATTGGATTTAACCTGATTTCCAATCTAGAATCAGTAATAGGTATTGTGTGAAATTTAGTCACCAGTATTTGCACGACTACCTTTTCCTTCATACTCGTAGGAAAATTTAGTGTGTTTTCTGAATAACTAGTCTCATTTAATTTAACTGGGTCCATATACCTTAGTTGTCTGGGCACTGAAATACTTTTGTAGAGATGAGAAGCTCAAACCAGTTTGGAGACTGCTCACAGATGGATAAGATGATGCTTCCATACCTGAGAGTTGGTTATTATAAAGCCTCAATCATGAATCACTGGCAGACTTGTGCACAAGTACGATGGGTGTCATGCTTGGCTAATCCATTTAAAATGATTAAACTTTTTGAGTTCATTACATGGTGACATTCACCTAACTTCAAACGGTTGTGATGTACTGAGAAAATGAGACAGAGTGATCTGACTAGCCGTCACCCATCCCATGAACGGTGGATTTGACATATTGAAGCACGTGACATCAAAACTTATGCAAAAGTGGTTTCGGAAAACCTCCTTTCACCCAATGTATTTTTGTGCGATGATGTAGTTCTTTCTAAGTTCTCAAAACTTGGGTCTTGTCTAAGAATATTCATGGTGGCAACACCAAGAAATCAAAGAATATAATTATGATATATTTATTGATCCAAAATAGTTCATATTTCTCATGGATTGTTGATTTAGTTAACCTAATAAGTCTTAATGGATGCACATTTTGCAGAATTAACAATAACTAGATCAGATCAGATCGGTACCGAATCCATAGGAATGGAAGAGACACAGAGAAATTACAACCAACAAGATGAGAGCAGAGGGATGAATGTCCATTTGGGCATTGAAGGAACAAACTCCGATGAACATGGAGAGGAAAGGGATGAAAACCTAAATATGGTAGAGACCATTAAAAATTTGCATAAGGATGTCCAAAGACATAAAGTGGGTAATGAAAGKCTTATGAGAGCCAAAGCATAGCAGGATGAATTCAACATKAAGTTATTGAAAAGTCTGAATAGAATAGAAAATAAATTGGAAAAAGAAAGTGACTCAAGMAAATCTGGAAGTCACAAAACTTCGGATGAGAAAAAGAAATTAGGAAATCTTAGCAGACACCACCATCACTCCATGAAGMATTCCAATAAAAGAGCAGGTAGAAACACAATTCCATCCCCTGTCAGATAGTGTAAGAGGTTTGGGGTGTATGAACTACGAGGAGGAATGAATAAAATCAAACCTCCTACATTTGATGATGAGCACAATAAGGATGAAGATGCAGAAACATGGTTGTTGGGCATGAGAAAGTATTTTCAATTACACAATTATTCTTTTCATACAGAGGATAGAATTTCCATCTATCAACTCAAAGGAAAGGCATCCATGTGGTGRGATCAACTTGTGYAGGTACAACACATTAAAGAGAAGAGCGTTACCTGGAGGGAATTTAAGAGGTATTTTGAGAAGAAATACTTGACTAAGAGATATTATGACAAGAAAATGAAAGAKTTTTTTGAACTCAATATCGGAAGCATGACCATAGCTCAATATGAAAGAAGATTCCTAGAACTGTTGAAGTGCGTCTCCTTSATCAAGGATGAGACAGAAAAAATTCAAAGATATTTGAGTGGATTGCCATCGTTCATCAGTGAAAAAATACAGTATGATGATCCCAAGACATTGGAAGAGACCATAAGGTGAGGTAAATGTCTATATGATCAACAGGAACCAAGGCCAACTTTCCAAAAATCTTGGGAAGACAAAAAGAAGTTCAAGGTGGATCAGATAAAGAAAGGATTTAAGCCACCATTCTTTAGAAATAGTCCACAGGGTCCAAAAACTCCTAAAGAGCCCAAAATGATAGAGGCATAAGGCCAAAGGCAAAGGAAACCACCTATTCAATGTTGGGTTTGTAAAGGAGATCATAGATTCAAATATTGTCCTCACAGAGGTGAAAAATAAAAGATTGTTTATAATGTACAACAAGATGAAATAGTGAAGGACATGGGCATAAATGTGCCAAGGATCTATGCAGCCCTGGATAACAAGAAAACAAAATATCAGTCACATATGATTGAAGTGGAAGGTATGATTAACGACCAAACCATTGCTATTTTAATTGATTCAGGAGCTATTCATAGTTATATAGATCATAAGATGGTAGAAAGTTTGCAATTTCCAAGGAGAAAGCATGCAAAATCTTGGTTGGTACAGTTGGTTGCAAGAGCCAAAAGAAAGGTTAATGAGATGGTTAAGTCATGTCTTATGGACATGAACGGACTGAGCACCAAAGAATATTTGAACATCTTACCTTTAGGTTGCTATAATTGTCTAATTGGGATGGATTGGTTGGACCCAAATCATGCTCTATTGGATTTTCATAACAAAGAATTCACTTTCTTTGATGAAGAAGCGAACCAAAGGAAAGTTGAGGGAATTCCCAGGGTAGTAACCATTAGAAACATTTCGGCATTACAACTGAAGAAATGTTATAGAAGAGGATGTCAAATATTTGCAGTTCATATGGAGGAGACACCTAAATACAAGGTGCCAAATTTGGAGGATTATGCAGTCTTGAAAGAGTTTGAAGATGTATTCAAGGAGGTACTAGGACTACCCCCAAAGAGAGACATTGATTTTTCTATAAATTTGACATCAGGAGCAACTCCCATGTCAAAGACTCCTTAAAGAATGAGTATGCCAGTATTGAAAGAGTTGCAAATGAAGCTTGAAGAACTTATGAAGAAGTGTTATATACATCCAAGTGTGTCACCTTGGTGTGCCCCTGTATTGTTTGTGAAAAAGAAAGATGGAACATTAAGATTTTGCATTGATTTCAGACAGTTGAATAAAGTGATTGTCAAGAACAGGTATCCTCTACCAAGGATAGATGATCTGTTTGATCAATTGAAGGATGCAAGGATATTTTCAAAGATAGATCTCAGATTAGGATACCATCAGGTAAGAATTAAAGAAGAAGATATGAACAAGACCACCTTCAGGACAAGGTATGGTCATTATGAGTTCACAGTGGTGCCATTTGGTTTGTCAAATGCACCAGTTGTTTTCATGTGCTTAATGAATGGTGTTTTCCAAGAATATTTAGACAAGTTGGTCATTGTATTTCTGGATGAAATTCTTATATACTCTAAGTCAGAGGAAGAGAGTGAACATCATTTGAAGATGGTGTTGCAATTATTAAGGGAGCATTAGTTGTATGCCAAATTGAGAAAGTGCCCATTTATCAGAAAAAAATTCATTATTTGGGGCATATCATCTCAAAATATGGGATAGGAGTGGACCCTGAAAAGATAGAAGCCATTAGAGAATGGTCAGGACCAAACAATGTTAAAGAGGTCAGATCATTCATGGGCCTTGTAGGTTACTAAAAGATATTCATTGGAGAATTATCAAAGATAGCACACCCAATCACTTCCTTGCAAAGAAAGGATATGAGGTTTCAATGGACGTTGGAATGTGAAAGGAGTTTCCAACATTTGAAACAATTATTGACAAGTGCTCCAATACTAAGGATTGCAGACCCAAATGAAGATTTCATTTTATGCACAGATGCATGTAATGAAGGACTTGGTGGATTTCTTAGTCAAAATAGATTTGTGATATGTTATGAATCAAGGAAGTTGAAGGAGCATGAAAGAAACTATGGCACTCGTGATTTGGAGTTGGAATCCATAGTACATGCCCTGAGGAAATGAAGACATTACCTCATGGGAAAAAGGTTTTAGCTAAGAAAATACCACATTGGTTTGAAATATTTATTTGATCAACCAAATCTAAATGCTAGGCAAATTTCTAAGCGAATATTACTTTGATATAAATCATATCAAGGGGAAAGAAAATAAAGTGGTTGATGAACTTAGCAGGAGGGTGCATGAAATACGTGCTACAACCATCAACATGTATCAGACTGATGTTAAAAGAAAAATTGTAGAGGCTGCAAATACATACCTGCAATACAAAGAATTGATAGAAAAATTACAACAATGTAAGACACCACAAAAGATGGATATTTATAAGTTGGGAGTAGATGGAATACTACTGCACAAGAACAAAATTTTCGTACCAAATGTCCAGTACTTGAAACGTATAATTTTTTCATGAGATGAATAATGTTTCTTATGCAGGGCACCCTGGATATCATAAAAACGTAGCAGCGGTCAAGAGCCAATAATTTTGGTGAGGTATGAAGAGAGAGATAGAAAAATACATCGCAAGATGTATGGAATGCTAGAAAGTTAAAGTAGAACATAGGCACCCAGCAGGGTTGTTGCAACCTTTTCCCATTCCTGAATGGAAGTGGGAAGTGGTGACAATGGATTTTATTATGGGATTGCCCAGAACATGCAAGCTACATGATTCGATTATGGTGGTGGTGGAAAAGCTTACAAAAGCTGCCCATTTTATTCCACTAAAAACTACTCACAAGGCAACATATGTAATTGATATTTTCATGAAGGAAGTGGCATGATTGCACAAAATTCCTAAAACGATTGTGTTTGATAGAGACCCAAAATTCACCTCGAATTTCTGGAAAGGATTGTTCAAAGGATTTGGGACGAATCTAAACTTTAGTACAGCTTACCATCCTGAGTCTGATGGATAGACATATAGGGTGAATAGAGTGATAGAAGATATGTTGAGAATGTATGTGATGGATAAACCATACAAATGGGAAGACTACCTACATTTTTTAGAATTCACTAACAACAATGGGCATCATACATCATTGAAGACGACCCCATTTGAAGCACTTTATGGAAGAAGATGCAATACTCCGGTGAGTTGGGATAACCTAGTTGATAGAACAGTAGTCAGGGAAGATTTGCTCAAGGAGATGGAGGACCAAATGTTAAAAATTAAGCAGAATTTGAAAGTTGCCCAAGAAAGACAGAAAAGTTATGCTCATAAAAATAGAATCCATAGATAATTCAAAGTGGGTGATCATGTTTTTCTAAAGGTGAAATCCAACAGGATTTCCCTAGAGCTGGGAATCTATGCCAAGTTGGCAGCCAAATTTTGTGGACCATTTGAAATCCTAGAGAGGATTGGTCCAGTTGCTTATATGATTGCATTGCCTGCACCTATGTCTGTTCATAATGTATTCCATGTATCATTGCTAAATAAATTCATACGTGATGCTAATCATGTTGTTGATTGGAATGTTATTCAGGTGGAGCAATAAGGCACTTTCAAAGTGCATCCAGTGCACGTTTTGGACTGGAAAATCAAACAACTCTGGAATCTATCCATAAGTCTTGTAAAGGTCCAATGGACCTGATACGAACCTGAAGATGCTACTTGGGATCATGAGGATGAAATCCGGGAAGAATACCCACATCTTTTTGAAAAAAATTGAAAATTTTGTTGTATATGGGTACATGATGCACTAAGGAGAATGCATAAATAAGGGGAGGGGATTGTAATATCCCTCGGTCGAACCCAAATGCAAGTGTAATCCAATTATATTTAAGCTAGTGAGATGTTTAGACATCGTTTTTGTAATACACCTTTCATGGCATGGTGCATGCATATACTGCGCAGTAAAGTGATGTAGTGTGCACATTTCTGGATACTGTGCGTAGTAACTAAAGTGCGTGCAACCTTGAGGATAGCGGATACTGCGTGCAGTAACTAAAGTGCACACAATATTAAGGTTAATGAACCTTTGTGTATATGATATGCATTATAGGCTGGTGAGACAATATTATAAGCCAGAATCCTTATGTTTTATAATAAGGCCAGAGCACCTAGATGTTAAAGGTCAACGCACCTATTTTGTGTATGTCTCATGATTAATATAAAATACATCACTGTGCACAGATCGACCATGATAAAAAAGAAGGGGGAATAGATTCCACCAGTTAGGGAAAGGGAGGGCCAAAATCTAAGGAAAGGGATAATCAAGAGAGCTTAAGTAAAAAAGGAATATTAAATTAATATTTCTTAGAACATAAAATATGGATAATTATTTTATCCTAAGTCCTAAAGAAAGGGACAAGTGTATCATAGCATCTTCCAACATGACAAGTGTCAAGTTGGAGACATGCATACTTATTTCCGAGACTCAGTTCTTTTGAAGGGGATCTTACCATTTTTCCTTGGACCAGAGAACCATTATTTGGGGGGGAAATACATTCCGTCAGTCGGGAGCTATCCTCGTACCTTCCTATCACTATACATGAACATGTTTTCATGGCCATTTTCCTGTTGGTGTACCTATCATCTTGGGAGTGGGATTGAAGAGGGGTGTTGTCAGGATCGTGAGAAATTATCTGAGTGAGAGAATTGTTGGGGATCGATTTCCTGAAGGTGTTAAACTACAACTACAGTTCTCTGAGATTTCTGGTCTGTCCTGTTGCTGAAGCCCTAGAAGGGAAGTTGAGGAGCCAAAGGAATGTTGATCACAGAAGGGGCACACTTTCTTGGGTGGGATAGGCATGTGGGGAATAAGAGGTTGTAGACTGTCGGTTGAGTGAGCACCTGAGATGGAGTCTTTCATGTTGACTGTGAACCCTTAGCCTAGTTAGGAACCCCTTATCTGGGCAGAGTCTAGTCCTAGCTCAGGGGTGACTCACTGTTGTGAGTGATGAATAGTGTAGTCTAAGGCTAGGAGGTTTGTGGACAGTCTGCACATAGTTGGCGACATTCTTACCAAGATAAGTATCGGTTTTGTGATGAATTTACATGCTGCATTGTCATTTGTGTGTTAATTTATGGGTTTTATGGCATGAGTAAGCACATCTGTCTATATGTTTAAGGGTTTACCCCTATGTACGCTGCACGTCTGTAATTACTGTTAAGACATCCTAAAAATCATATATTTATAGAATGCAACTATTTGTTATGTTTTATATGTGAAGCTTTTGCTAGAGCATTTTATTTATATGTTTAATTGCATGAAGTTCAGTATGTATGTATGCCTATGTGTGTATATACATATTTAAAAAGAAAAATTATGTGACATACCTCAGTTGGATACTGGGTTGTTACCATATGTTTTCAGAACTAAGTTAAGCATCTGAGTAGTGACGTTCCCCAACATGTTGGTGGTCAGGGAGGTACGTTACAAGAAGACTCCATGAACCCAAGAGCTAAATAGAAACATGTGGAAGAACATGAAGATTCCAATAAATAAATAAAATCCATAACAACCATTTATTATACCAAGAATAAAAAAGGCCACCATCTTGTTTTGAACCCACTAGAATAAATCAAACAGAAGAAATGGAAGTTATGATAAAGAAAATTATATGTAATAAAATGTGAAAAATACTTATGAATGGAAGCATTGTGAAAATTAGAAGCTCTTCCAGAAGAAGGGAAGATACTATGATGACAACTTATTCCAGTAAACTAGATATACCTCCTCTAATATCCATGGATTGGAATTTACATATAAAAGACGGTTCTTTCCAAATAAAGAAAATTGAGAAATAAGATTATACTAGAAAGAGACCCATGTATGAATATATAAGAAGACATTGTATGGATTCAAACAACTTGATGAAGAGTATATTATATACAATAGAAGTGTGGTGAAAACCTTCTATGGAAAAAATAGTGTATCAAAATGGTTACTTAGAAGTTCGTGATTATGGATTGGTGTCTACCAGAACCCTGGCCAGCAACCCAACTTTTCCTCCCGACTTGGTGCCAGTCAAACTCCACACTCCCTTTTTCTTGTACATAGTACTCAACCCAAACTACCATTTTTGGAAACATTACAACTGCCAGAATTTTCAAGGTTTCTTAATGACCTGATTTGTCATGATCCGTGTTGGCCCCCCATGCTGACTAAGTTTGCCTCGGATATCCCAAAATTTGAAGGCAAGCCTGGCGAGGATCTGAGTGATCATGTGACAACTTTCCACCTATGGTGCTCTTTAAACTCACTTTGATATGACTTCATAAAATTATGCCTCTTTCAATAGAATCTTATTAGGGGTTTCACGAAATGGTACATCGAGCTCAACCGCTCAATATACTCTTACTTTAGAAATTTGGCAATGGCTTTCCTAAACCATTTCCAACTACCCATTATATACAACATCGACACCGAATTGATCGCTAAATTTGAGCAGATGAAGGTTGATCATATCTCGGATCACATCCGAGAATGGTGATGTCGGAAGAGTTTGATTAAGGTCCAGGTGCCACCAGATTTCCTTCTNGGTGTTGTCAGGATCGTGAGAAATTATCTGAGTGAGAGAATTGTTGGGGATCGATTTCCTGAAGGTGCTAAACTACAACTACAGTTCTCTGAGATTTCTGGTCTGTCCTGTTGCTGAAGCCCTAGAAGGGAAGTTGAGGAGCCAAAGGAATGTTGATCAGAGAAGGGGCACACTTTCTTGGGTGGGATAGGCATGTGGGGAATGAGAGGTTGTAGACTGTCGGTTGAGTGAGCACCTGAGATGGAGTCTTTCATGTTGACTGTGAACCCTTAGCCTGGTTAGGAACCCCTTATCCGGGCAGAGTCTAGTCCTAGCTCAAGGGTGACTCACTGTTGTGAGTGATGAATAGTGTAGTCTAAGGCTAGGAGGTTTGTGGACAGTCTGCACATAGTTGGCGACATTATTACCAAGATAAGTATCGGTTTTGTGATGAATTTACATGCTGCATTGTCATTTGTGTGTTAATTTATGGGTTTTATGGCATGAGTAAGCACATCTGTCTATATGTTTAAGGGTTTACCCCTATGTACGCTGCACGTCTGTAATTACTGTTAAGACATCCTAAAAATCATATATTTATAGAATGCAACTATTTGTTATGTTTTATATGTGAAGCTTTTGCTAGAGCATTTTATTTATATGTTTAATTGCATGAAGTTCAGTATGTATGTATGCCTATGTGTGTATATACATATTTAAAAAGAAAAATTATGTGACATACCTCAGTTGGATACTGGGTTGTTACCATATGTTTTCAGAACTAAGTTAAGCATCTGAGTAGTGACGTTCCCCAACATGTTGGTGGTCAGGGAGGTACGTTACAAGAAGACTCCATGAACCCAAGAGCTAAATAGAAACATGTGGAAGAACATGAAGATTCCAATAAATAAATAAAATCCATAACAACCATTTATTATACCAAGAATAAAAAAGGCCACCATCTTGTTTTGAACCCACTAGAATAAATCAAACAGAAGAAATGGAAGTTATGATAAAGAAAATTATATGTAATAAAATGTGAAAAATACTTATGAATGGAAGCATTGTGAAAATTAGAAGCTCTTCCAGAAGAAGGGAAGATACTATGATGACAACTTATTCCAGTAAACTAGATATACCTCCTCTAATATCCATGGATTGGAATTTACATATAAAAGACGGTTCTTTCCAAATAAAGAAAATTGAGAAATAAGATTATACTAGAAAGAGACCCATGTATGAATATATAAGAAGACATTGTATGGATTCAAACAACTTGATGAAGAGTATATTATATACAATAGAAGTGTGGTGAAAACCTTCTATGGAAAAAATAGTGTATCAAAATGGTTACTTAGAAGTTCGTGATTATGGATTGGTGTCTACCAGAACCCTGGCCAGCAACCCAACTTTTCCTCCCGACTTGGTGCCAGTCAAACTCCACACTCCCTTTTTCTTGTACATAGTACTCAACCCAAACTACCATTTTTGGAAACATTACAACTGCCAGAATTTTCAAGGTTTCTTAATGACCTGATTTGTCATGATCCGTGTTGGCCCCCCATGCTGACTAAGTTTGCCTCGGATATCCCAAAATTTGAAGGCAAGCCTGGCGAGGATCTGAGTGATCATGTGACAACTTTCCACCTATGGTGCTCTTTAAACTCACTTTGATATGACTTCATAAAATTATGCCTCTTTCAATAGAATCTTATTAGGGGTTTCACGAAATGGTACATCGAGCTCAACCGCTCAATATACTCTTACTTTAGAAATTTGGCAATGGCTTTCCTAAACCATTTCCAACTACCCATTATATACAACATCGACACCGAATTGATCGCTAAATTTGAGCAGATGAAGGTTGATCATATCTCGGATCACATCCGAGAATGGTGATGTCGGAAGAGTTTGATTAAGGTCCAGGTGCCACCAGATTTCCTTCTAGACTGGTTCCTGAAGTCTTGGGCCTCAGTTATCCAAGGACCTTGCAATGTCGGGATTGTTTTAAGAGGAGGAAGCGATACCGAGAGAAAAAAAACTTGAGTTGATATACTCTCAATCTGGCTTACTCTATGAGATTTTTCCAGATGCCCCACGGTCCATCCTTGACATGGCCAAACAAAATTGTGGACCACATATCGATAGTATAGTTGGTTCAACACAAGAAAATTCCACTGATCAACTATAAAATCAATTGTATAAATTGTCGATATAACAGACATCGACCAACTAGACCTTTGGTTCGGTTGTTCCCCCTACCCAAATTTTGGATGTACATAGTGTGCAGTCGATGAACCTGAAGGCCAACCAGTAGCCTGAAGGGAAGAAAAAAAAATGAAACAAGAAGGGTAAAGAAGATAAGAAACCCAACAACAATGTTGGCAGGGGAAACATATAGAAGAGTGATCCAGGTGGATATTGGTGGACACCCACCTTTTCTGACTGGCTCAAAACAGTTTTCTGGCAATTTTGGCAATTTACTATTTTTAGTAGGTTTTAACTTCCGGGGCCATTTTAAAGGCCTAAATAAAGGTTTTTTGAGATCGAGGTCNTGGAGGACCATATGAGTCACTTGTTCCCTCGACTTCCAGAGGGCCATAAGTTATTGGCGTAGAAACAACCTGTTATGTTAACAAACCCATTTCCACAGGGGAAAAATATGACTCAAGCCTCTTAGAGCATGAATGGGGGTAGTCAGGGACCCCCTGCGTCTTCTAGTAACCCCTCGACCTTAAACGTTTATATGATGAAAGGTGACTCTTATATATCATTCAGGGCACACGATTACAAAATGATAGAATATGTCGAAAAGGGTAAAGAAGCCACAAACCCAGTCATTCCTCTCCACATTGAGAAGACGATGAGTGAAACAATGACACGCATCCTGAAAGGGGCATTCAATAAATCTTCCCATAATCCAAATGCAAGGGCTTCCCATAATTACTCTGTGGTGGAGGATTTATCACAAACCCCTTGCAGGATTTCTACTCTAGATGTCCTCTAGAGTTGCCCTTCGCAAAGAAAATATTTTTGTCCTCTTTGGGATCTGTCGAGACTTGTAATTTAGGAACGATCATGATTGGTACGAATGACTTGAAACCTCATCTCCCTTACCATGTCATGTTTTAGAGAGTAGTGGCTCACCCCAAAAAATATTTTACATGGAATATTTTCCATACGGTGGTTGATGAGGGAACCGCGAATTGCATGATGTCATTTTGTTTTCATCACCTACTCTACTTACTTCTTTCGACGGTCGTTCTTTCAAACCACATGGAATCATTCCTTATTTTCTCGTGAATTTAGGAGGAAAGGCCATGTGCATCAAAGTTGAAGTGGTCGATGCACCTCTCGACTACAAACTTTTGTTAGGAAGGAGTTGAACCTATGAAATTCATGCAGTGGTTTCCATATTTTTTCAGGTCTTATTATTTCCACGAGAGGGCCAAATCATAACCATTGACTAGTTGTCCTTCTCTTGACTTGACCCTTCATCGGGGGCATCCATGGTCCCAATGATTGATAACCCTTAGCCCAAAATCATCAACCTGGGGGTTGTTTTGTGCTCACCATTGATGGGTACCTTTGATTACCCACCTCCTTCTAGCGATGTCAAGTTTATATTGGCTTCCCCCGACCAACCTAGGTCTGAAATGTTTCAAGTGTCGTCATTTTGAATGACTTACTTTCACAATCTGTGGACTCTTCCTTCCCCATCAGTCTCGATGGAAGGGACAAGGCATCCTGGCATGTCCATTCCCTTGTTTGCGGTAGAAGTTATGTATAGTATTGTCAAGCAAGCTTTGACCGACCCCGATCCGACTCTCGCACAAGATTTAGATCCAGTTCTCGAGACTATTTGGGCTCAAGGTTCCCTTGCCAATACTAATTATTTATACTTGGTATCTCCCTCAGATGAGGAGATTCTTGAGGCATTGACTAGTCTGGACAAACCCTGGGATGATGTCCATCACATATCTTATTTTGTCCCAGAGTTGAGAAGAATAGAGGCAGGTGAATTCTTGTTGACTATGATTGGAGATAGGTCTTGTCTTGTTAATCCTCTAGCTACGCACGTAGTTTATGCCGAGGGTAATATGGAAAGTATCATAGAAATGATACCTATTGATATATATAGAACCCATGACATCGTGGAGAATGTTTTTATCGAATCAGAATGCTCCCCCAAAGAGATTCGAATATATACAAAATTATTTAAGGAATTCCGTGAAGTTTTTTTCTATTCTTATGAGGAAATTCCAGGAATTGATCCAAGAATCATTGAACATGAGATAATGACTTATCCTGACACCAATAAGGTCCGAAAAAATCTTCATCTGGTGAATTCTTAGAAAGCGGAAGCTATTAAGGCTGAAGTAGAAAAATTTCTTAAATTCAGTTTTATCTACCCCATACAGTTGAAGAAATGGGTGTCAAATCTCGTTTCGGTTAACAAAAAACAAGGCACGATTCACATGTGCATATAATTTCGTGACTTTAATAAGGCCTTTCCAAATCATAATTTCCCCACCTCATTCATTGATTAGATTGTCGATGAATGCACAGGCTTGAGGTATTTTCATTCATGGATGGTTTCTCGAGATATAACCAGATACAGATCAAACCCGAGGACTAGAAAAAGACAAATTTTATTTGTCTATGGGGCACATTTTATTATCATAAGATGCCTTTTTCCCTAAAGATTGTTGGAGACACTTTTCAGCAGTCCATGTTTTTTTTCTTTCCAAAACCTTAGACATATAATTGAGGCTTATCTCGATAATATAGCATCACAATCTCGTAAAAGATATGATCATACCGTGCACCTCTGACTAATCTTTGAACGATGTTGCTAATATCGAATTCGCTTGAATCCTAATAAATGCAGTTTCTACGTGACTTTAGGTCATCCTTTAAGTTTCATAGTTTCGACAATAGGGATCATGGTCAATCCTCTTAAGTTTGAGGTCATATTTCAATTGTCGCCCCCGTGCATAGTCCCTCAGCTTCAGAGCTTATAGGGGGAAGCGAACATTCTTCAGCAGTTTATCACAAACTATGCCGAGATCACTAAAGGGTTCATGCGATTATTCAAGAAGGGATTCCCTTTTTTTGGGATGAAGCCACTCAATGCTCTTTTGAAGCATTTAAATGCGCCCTTACGTCTACCCATCTTCTTCATCTTGCCAATTATAATAAATATTTCTTATTGTACTTGGTTGTCGTAGCGTCGACCATTGGTATGGTATTTGTTCAAGAGGACGATTTTCTTGAAGAGAACATGATTTATTACCTGAGTCAAGGCCTAGTTGGGCCAAAACTCAACTATTCCCATGTTGAGAAACTTGTGCTGGCAAGAGTGCATCATGTCCAACGGTTCTGTCATTATAACCTGCTTCGTAAGACCATTTTCATTGTCATTGTGAATATGTTTCAATACATGTTGACACGACGAGTAATTAGTGGAAAGATCAGTAGATGGATTGTTATCCTCTAGGAATTTGACTTGGATTTTGTTTCCACAAAATCCAAAAAGTCATTGGTATTTAAGGAACTTATTTTAGAACTTCTAGTCGAATTAGGTGATGTCACACACGAAGAATCACCTATTAAAGGTGATCTTTTTCTCATAGCATCTTCGAACCCCTAGTATGGAGATATACTAGTCTATCTCCAGACATTAAAGTGCCCTACTTGTTCTTCTCACAATGAGAGTTGACAAATACACCATCCAACACAAAAATATCTCATCCTCGATGACATTTTGTATCATCGAGGTGTAGATTTCATTCTTCGTGAGTGCCTTATACACAATGAAGTGGAACTCATTCTTAATGACTACCACACTGAAGCATGTGGTGGTCATTTGTCTGGGTTGGAAATAGCCCAAAATATTCTACGAGTCAGTTACTTCTGGCCTACGTTAATCAAGGATTGTGTTGATTTGGTCAAGAAGTGCCACCTGTGTCAGATCTTCTCTCAAAATATGAGAGCACATCCCACTCCCATGTTTCTCGTCATCATTGTTGGTCCATTCACTAAGTGGGGGATTGATTTTATGACATGCCACTCGACTTCAGCCAAGGGGCATCGTTATATCACCGTAGTGGTAGAACACTTCAATAAGTGGGTCGAGGCTATCCCAACATTCATTAATGATGGCAAAGAAACATCATTCTTCATTTTTAACCAGATAATAGCAAGGTTCGACATCCCAAAGAAGATTTTCACTAACCATGGAAGTCACTTCCAAAACAAGATGATGTTCGATTTATCATCAAAGATTGGGTTGAGGAAATATAATTCGTCACCCTACTACCCACAAGAGAATGGTCAGGTGGAGGCTGTGAATAAGTCCCTCAATACTATTCTACAAAAAATGATCAATTATACCAAGTCAAATTGGCATTTGATGTTGTACTTAGTGTTGTGGGCCTACCGAATGTCTATAAAGATTTCCACTGATTTATCCCCTTTTCAACTCATTTACGGGCTGGAAGTAGTATTTCCTATAGAGTGTCAGATCCCATCTCTAAAGTTGGAAGTAGAGTTATTGCCAGAAACTTCACCACTTGAGGAACGATTATTATATCTCGAGTAGCTCGATGAGCAACACCATGATGCAGCCTTTGGCAATGAGGCTCACAAGAAATGAGTCAAGTGTCAATATGATCGGTCCACTCATCCTCGTATTTTCTTTGAAGATGACCTTGTCGTGGTTTATGACCAAGATAAGGATCCCCTGGGGGCAGGAAAATTTAAAACCATGTGGTTTAGACCTTTCATTTTGAAATAAGTCTTAAATAAAGCCACCTATCATTTGGTTGAATTTGAGGGAAATGATTTGGTGAAGCCTAGAAATAGGCTCTACCTCAAGAAGTATTGCTCATAGGTTGGTCTCTTGGGTCACTTCTTGTACATATGTATATTTCTTATACAATTAGTTTTTGTCTTTTGTTTTATGGATGTGTTGTTATTTATGTCATGTTTCTCATTCTAGTAGATTTCAAGTGAATCATAGGTGTTCTTTGGATTCACGGATGATGCTAGTCGACACACTCGGAGGCTTGCTTCCACATCTTGGGTGATTTTCACACCTTAAGGCCAGTTTCTATCTTCTGGAGGCATCTGTCTAGGTGACACTACAAACAATGTCGTCGAATAAAGCATAGTGATAGAGATTCTTCATGATGTTTTGTCGCGTGAAATCTGTTGGGCACTAAAGATGTCCTAAAAACAACCTTTAGTTTAACATTAATTTATCAACCCGAGGATTCATCTTCTATTTCAAGAATATCAACAAAGTCTATGCAGACAACTCATAGAGTATAAAATCGCGTAGTTAAAGAAAATATGAGTTTATCAAGAATCAAGTTCCTCATACATTCATTAAGTTTCTAAAGATAAGATCCTACTGATCAGGATCAAAATCTTATCTATAATGTGTTATGAATTGAAGGCATGAATTGAATTACTGAATTGATCTAATTAAGAGACAAGAATTGAATATGATATTAAAGGCATGAATTGATCTAATTAAGAAACAAGAATTGAATATGATATTAAAGGCATGAATTGATCTAATTAAGAAACAAGAATTGAATCTATGAAAATAAGCTGATCTATTGATGACTATCTAATCTACTGGAAAGAAATAACTGAATATTATAAATTGAGATAGAACAATAATTGAACAGGAAATTATAACTAAGTAAAAAAAACAACAAATCTTAGTTAAGCGAAAAAAAAAAATTATGATTTAACGAAAATGAACAACAATTGCTAATTTAATTGAAAGGAACAACGGATGTGAAAATGAGAGGAACTGTCAAGTAGTAAAGTACAACAAATGGAATCTGGAATAGCAATCAACAACATTCAAATGAAAGCATATATATTCTACAAGCAAAGAGTATCAAAACATTAACATTCTTATGCATTATCTTAACGATGATAAAAAAGGATTTAAAGTTCGAAACATAAATCAAACTGATAAAATACAGATTGAGACAGTAACTCCTTCAGACTGGGTCCTCGGTCCTCAGAAGCACTGCTACTAGAAAATCAGTATACGAAAATGATGGAAATGTTCAAAACCTTTATTTTTTCTATAACTAAGACAACATTTACAGAAACTATTTGCGCAAATAAATTCTGAATTCTGAATGCTTAGATACAATTCTTAGATTATCCTTTCTAGGATTCACTACCCTTTATATATTACAAAATATTGGTAAATTAATCTATCCTGAGGATCGAGATATCCTCAGGATCACTATTACTATAGATGAAGTTTACAAAATAGAGAACTAATATCTCTTAAAACTACCTTATGCTCCATATATTTAACCTCCAATAGCTTGCGCATCTTTGAAATCTCTTCCACTATCTTGATTTTATGAAAATTTACCCATTCTTGTAACAAAATCAAACAATTCCAACCATATTTTAGAATTTATGAACTTCAACTCAATGATAGTTCTAGAAGACGTTTTAATCATTTCCTATCATATTTTATTCCTAAGTAACATAAAAGTCAGTCAAGATGATATCGTACATCATGGAAATGAGGAGAATATTTGTACCTTTTCATAACCCAGCATACCCCCCATCTTACCTTCTTGCATGTCCTCATGCAAGCTAAGTTCCTACATGCAAAACATTGATGCTATAAGGAGGAAAAGTTGGTTCACCAAGTTCCCTAAACCCATTCATTCTTATGAGTTCTCCAAAAGCAATGTCTTCCCTCTTTTTATTAAATTGATAATCTCTTTGGTAATCCTCTGGAGGAAACCAGATAAGAGGGGGATTATATCTACACCCAATCCAGGCAAGTCCTTCCTCCTGGATCATTCTGGCGTATTTTTCTATTATGAAGGTGGCTGGAAAGAAGTTCTTGAAATTGAAGGGCTCTATAACCTTTACTTCAACTGGCGAGACATCCCACCTTAACTTGAATCCAGCAAGAGCTTCTTCTTTTTTGAGACTTTTGTGACTTGATTTATGATAATGTGGTTCTTTCGTATTCATCGCATCCATTTTTTATTATTCGACGTTTCAGACAAAACAAATGTGGTCCATCATCAAGAAGAATTTTAATATATGAAGGAAATATAAAAATCATCAGGTGTATAAATAAGAAAAGTTATTTAGTAAAGATCCAACTTATTAAAAATATATAAGATCTAAAATGTCGAATAATAAAAAACTGATGCAATGAATCTGAAAGAACCACCTTATCAAGAGCTTCTTCTTTGAGTTCCCTAAAATATGTTATGCCTAATCTTATAAACTTTTGATGAATAGGACCTAAAGAGCTTCTCACTCCTTCCCTTTTCATGAATGTCCTATGTCACATGATAGCTAGAAAATACTTTGGTGGTTCCTCCTTGATCCAGAGATCTAACCCAGTTTCTCTCTTCATGAAAGTGTTTTGGGCCTTAGCCCACCTGGCATGCTTTTTAGTGAAGGATATAAATGCTTGAAATTGGATGTCTGAAATAGAAGGAACATGATTAGCTCTATTGATGTCTTCTAAAATGAAATTATGGAATTATAGTTCACACATGAAATATTGTACATTCTCTTCCTACTCCCTAAAACAAGACACAAACTCAGAGATAGTGGTGAATTTAATCGGTTTACCTTCTCGAATATCTTTTACCCTCAGAAATAGGTAGCATTCTAATAAAAACAAAGTATAATTGGTAGCATGAGCCCCACAATCTATTGCATCAGTGTAGATATCACAAATCTCTTTCATTTGCTCCAAATATTTTTCCAATTGACCTTATACCTTCTTTGTCTTCCCTTGAGCCTTAGTCATCTCAGAATACATCTCATTTTTTGTTTCTAACATGTTTTTGAGTTGTTTAGCAACGCTTTGGATCTCTTTCATGGTCACCATTTCATCTATGGTCTGATTCAAGGCCTGTTGGGCTTGTACAAGTTCTACTTCTAGTCTTTCAATGATGGCACTTTGATCGTGAAACCGAGATACCTCTTCAGTGTGACAGGTTGCTTCGTTCATTACTGGAATTATTGTCTGATTTTCTACATCTGTGGTCTCCAAAGGAGTGGGAATTACTTCCTCAAGCTGGGCAGTTGTTCCTCCTAGAATTTCCAATTGAGCCTTTGTTTCATATGCTCCCAAAGGAATTTCCTCTTCATTTTGAACAACTACCCCTTCTGTTGTTGTAGTCTTATTCTGAACTTCCATTTCTACCATTTCTTCAAGGATATGCATCTCTGTTTGTGTTCCTATATAACTCATTTGGAATGCCCTCCTAAGAAGAGGGTTCCTTCCCTGTGCTCTATGTTTTTTGTTCTTCTTTCTTTCATGGGTCTTATTGACTTGATCTGGTTGTTTTCTTAATTCCTTGATACTTTCCTTAAGCTTGTCAACTTTCTTCTTTAACACTTTAATCTTGTTAACCCTTCTCTTGAACAACTTGTTCTTCCATTTTAACTTTCTAATTATGTTGTGGATTTTTCCTAATTTCTGTTTCTCTGAGCTGTCATGATTTTCCTCACCTTGATCTATCAATAGTGGCTCTTCTTCTTTCCCTACCGGGGTATTTACCTCAGTATGAGGTTCGTCTTGTGTTGTATCATCTGGGAGTGATATCTCAATGTCAGGGAAATCTTCAGCAGGGTTCGAAGGAGAGGCTGGAACTTGGTTTTATTCTGGCTTGTTTGTGTCTCTGCTAAGTGAGGTCCCTAAACTCCCTAAAACTTGATCTATATCTACCTCATATATTTTCAAAAATTGTTTTGTGAGGTGTCCCAATGTTGGATGGGTATCTTCCTGACTGTTTCCTTGTGGTGTTTGTTCTATCTGCTTGATTCCCTGAACATCTTCCTGTAAGGGTTGCTCTGTTATATCCTGAATTTCTTCAGGTTGTTTTGTTGTTTCCTAGGTTTCTTCATGACGTCTTATCCGTCTGCTTCTTCTTTTCCCTTCAATGTGAGTTTTAGGAGAAACCATTGCTCTTTTTCTCTTCCTTGTTGATTCCTCTACTTGTGAGGTCTGAGTCTTTGAAAATTGGACGGGGTCTATCTTGACTTCAGGTTGAGGAGGCCAAACTTCCATTTGGGCAGTAGGTTCCCCTTCTTGTGCTACTTCAATTCCCTAGGTTGGGTCTTCATGATTTGATTAAGATTTATCTAGTTGTAAGGGCCTATTGGCCTCAATAAGATCCCCTGAGGTCATTTGAGTTTGAATTAGGGCCTTATTTACTACCAATTTGACCAATCCATGGTGGATGATGATAGTAATGATATATTTTTCCTTCTGTGTTCTTATAGTGACCTCATGTAACATAGAATTTAGAGAAAATGGTAAATTGATTACTAACCGTTGTTTGAGCGTGTCTAGTAGTTTGAGGTGGCATTGGTGGATCACATCATATCTTTCGTCGTAGGTGATATACCTTTGTATGACACCTTCCAGTTCTTTCTACAGTTCGTTGAGACTATTGGGGCTAAGTCTCTTTCCCTTTTTATCCAATTCCTCTCCAGGGTCTACGAAGGATTATACAGCTTCTTTTAGCACTGTATATCTTCCAAACCATTGTATTCCTATGTTAGGAAGGCTCGTAACCTATGCTACGATTTCCTGAGTGACTGCAATTTGTATATTTCAAACCATGGAGGTTTCTCCCTGCAAGTTCTAAAATAATTCGATCGTGATGTCTATATTGTATCCCTGCAACCGATTGAATTTCTCTGTCCACCCCATATGGTGTAGGATTTCTCTTGCATTCTCAGTTACCTATAGTAATGTTGTTTCCTGTCGCACACTTCGGTCTCCCATATTTCTGCAAGTAGGTGAGGACGACTAACGTTCCTTTTTGTAGCTTAAATCAACCATATTTTGAAAAAAACAGACATAGAAAATATAGAATGTCATTGTGTGTATATAGAAAAACTGCATTTTCATAATTAATGCATTCATTGAAATCTATCGGTAACTATGTTGGGCATCTACCCCCCATAAATGGAAAGGTCGACCTTGACTGTCAAACGTACAAGTGTAATAATGGCGGGGAGTTATTGTGAGGTGCAATTGTTATGTCGACGCCACCACTGGAAAAGACAATCATTAATAACTTTTAATCAAACACTTTAATGTTACTAACGATAATCATCACTTTGTGTGGGAAATTCAAATTATTATACCCATGGCAGAAACCCTTTGAGGAAAAAGATTATGAATGATTTTAAATTTGATCACATGTTTAAAATGTTCCACATATTGGTACTTTCCCTTTTTATTGGATTTATACCTGGAATGACAGCCTCATTGTTTTGAGAAGGAAATCTAAGAACACGTTAAAACTAGGGTTATTTTTACAGTGAACTTCGATACCATAGGCAAAGCCATTGCTGCCAGCAGGCGTCCATAGCCTCGACAGGGTTGCCTTTTAACCCATAGATGATCATGTATCCTTAATAAATGGTTTGAATTTGTCCTTTACCAAGAATACCATTATCTTGGTTTGGTAGCCATATGATGATAATGCCACTCTCTAGATCGTAACCTAAGTAAACAAGCCGACTTGTGATGAGACCTCTTGTCCTTTGACAAAAAAAAATGCCAAAGGACATTGCCTTGGTGTGGTAGCCATAATGGGAATGTCACTTATGTTATTATATGATTATCGTGGTATGTTGGCTCTTGATGAGACCCCCTATTCTATATGGAAGAAGTTTATTACAATGTTAAAAAATTCACTTTGATTTTTTTTTATATATAGCTCTATCAAGGGAAGCCCATCTACTCCTTAAGAGTGAGGGATGGCGTAAGAAGTGTAAGAATGCCAAGTAATAATGTATTTAATATTCCTTATTATGATATGAAAGAAATTATCATTCAAGTATAGGTATATATATAAGGGAAAGAAGCGAATTATGGTGGTTAATGAATTGTGAACAATTTTTAAGAGGATTCAGAGAAATTAATCCAGAAATAGTTTACTAAGGTATGTTAAATGATCCACACCAAATGAAAAATTAGAGCTAGTGTTGAAGAAAAGGAATCAGTGAAGGTCATACCCAAAGGAGTGACTGACATAATCAATTTCATGTTTTAAGAAAGGAGCAACAATAAGAAAAAAATCGTGAAAGGAATAGAAAAGGAACAACAATAGTTATTTTAAAAGGAACAACAATCATAATTTTGTGTGGACAATATTACGTATGAAGGGAACAAAAGTTGTTCTTTTCAAAGGAATGGAAATGGTTTTTAAAGGAAACATCGATCGTATGAAATTAACATCAGTTGTTCTTTTCAAAGGAATGACAATCGTTTCGTTTTGAGTGAACAATAGTGAATTTTTTTTACCCATCTAATTAAGCGATTAAAACTCCCACATGCATTTTTGTTCAATGAATATATAATTGATTAGTTATCAACTAAATTCATTCAATTACTATGGGTAAGTTTATGAAATAATCAAAGTATTATATTGTCTATAAGCATGTTCACTTTCTTGTAAAAACAAGGGTTATATTTGTTGAGTTTTTGCAACACGAGATACGGGTAAAGAACATAAAAGTGTGTTTAATTATATTCACTATAGTCATCTCTTATAGTTTGTATTTTCTCAAGTGACTTTCCTATAAAAAGAAGAGCTAAAAACACAACCAAATCTGTAAAAAAAAAACTGTATACAATATATACAGTACTAAAAAATTTCTTCATTTATGAAGTTGAGGCTGCTAGGTTACCTTCCCAGCCAGCCAAAATTTGAACAATAGGGTCCTTACTTACTTCTTGGCAGAAGGATTATTTTGAAGATGGATGATGGTAAAGTTTTAGGCAGTGTCCATTTACTAGAAAGGGAGAGCCAGACCCGTTGATGGTAATTAAAGTGACAGTTCCATTATCATGAACTTCATTAATTTCATATGGTCCCAACCACCTTGTCTGTAATTTCCCAAGAAAATCCCGAAATATGTAATCATAGAGAAGCACCCAATCACCTTTGTGAAAGTATTTCTTATTGATATGTTTATCATGCCAGTTCGTTCTCTGTTGTTGAATAATAGTTTTGCGCTCCAAGGCGAACATGTGTGCTTCATCTAATTCATTGAGCTATTGTAGGCATTGTTTATGTATCTCTGTAAGATCCAATCCAATCTCCTGGGCCATCCTTAGAGTCTTAATCTCAAACTCGATTGGAAAGGTAGGTTCTATACCATAGACTAAATGATAAGGAGAGTAGCCAGTGGTGTTACACCATGTTGTGTGATAATCCCATAAGGAATTTGGAAGCTCAGTAGCCTAATTCTATCAATTTGTTGAGACCGTTTTTGTCAAAATTGCCTCCAAAACTTTATTGGTGCTTTCTACTTGTCTGTTTTCCTATGGATGGTATGGGGAAGTAACTATGTGCTTAGTATGATACTTTTTTAGGATGGTCGTGATTCTGTGAGCTATAAATTGTGACCCCCCATCAATGATTACTTCCCTGGGTAGTCCATAACATACAAATAATTTGAAAAGAAATTTGATGACTACTTCCTCTGTTGCTTTTGGTAAGGCTTATACCTCTACCCATTTGGTCATGTAGTCCATTGCAACTAGAATATAGGCCTCTTGATTTGACTTCAAATTGAAGGGGCCAATGAAGTCTAGTGCCCATATCTCGAATGGTTATGTGACTACTTGTTCTTTCATAGGCATTTCATCAGCCTGAGCTGGTTTTCCGATCCGCTGACAACTGTCATAGGTACATACATATTTCTTTGTATCTCTAAATATTGAGGGCCAATAGTAGCCCATCTATAAAAATTTATGTCCAGTCCTGCGATCTATAAAATTCCCATCGCAGGGATCATCATGTCATGAGTTCAGTATGCCATAGATTTTGTCATCTTGTACGCATATGTGGATCTGGAAAT
>JZKD02S1852417.1:0-17172 GCA_000966675.3 Picea glauca
TTTTTTGACTTAGCTAGACTTCTAGTCAATTCCTATTAAATTCTTCCACCCAAATCTCTGTAATTCCAGGAAATGATTTTCATCATTTACTTGTAGTTTTGAGGTTTCCCCCCTTCTAGGGGATGGTTACACCTTAGTTTATAGTGGATCTTGGTTCAATATTGACCACTCTATCCAACGTCATATGCTTCCCAAGTTATTTTTCTATATTTTTTGTTGCTTCTTGTCTTTTCTTATTCAAGTTGCAACCTACTTTTTTCAAGGGGGCATTGCAAACTGACTCCTTCCCCACTTCTCCTTATGAGTGTTTAGCTTGTTCACCATCTTCTAGAGACACAACCTCTTCGGAGCTCAGATCTGGGAGCTTCTGGAGGGACTTCAACATCTGTGCCACCCCTCTGGATAGGGTCACTTTTTAAATGTGGTTTTGGATTTGGATTTGGTATGTCTTCCATCTCTAGATTCGAGAGAATAACGTATTGATTCTCTCTTTTTGGAATATTCTTCCCATTCAACTGAGCTGAGGATGAAGGCATTGGACTGGAGGGGGCTCCTGGAGTGGGTTGGGGTATTTCCTGGGTTTTTTACGAGCCTTGTCTTGTAGCTTTATTTTTCGTTTTTGGTTAGTTCCATTGCTCAATAGATTTAGAGTTGAGCATTTTATGGATTGATTTGGAGCAATTATTAGCGAAGTGACTATACTCATGGAAATATTTACATTTGAATGAAATTTGTTCATAGTCTACAAGATGAAGGTAAGACTAGTTATATAGGGTTAAATTCATTTCCATAGGGATAACCTTCTTCAGATCCATCTCCACACAGATGCGATACGTTCCTGTAAGCGACGACTATGGGGTGAGAGGGATTAGTGGATGGGAAGCAAGAGAAGATTCCTTCCTCCAACTCGACACTGAAATTTTCCAACAAGTCAGCAACTTGATTGGCCATTCTTCTTACATGGGATGGGAGGATTACTCGTTGAGGTTGGAGGGTTGATTTTATTTTGCAAAGCCCATTCATGAGTCTCCAGCTTGGAGATATTTTCTCCGGGTCTGCCCCGTTGAGCAGATGTGAGAGGAGATTTATAACAATATGCGAGTCGCCTTTTGCGATGATGGGGAAAATCTCTTCCTTTGTGGCTGCTTGTAGACCACATAAGAGGCCCCATATTTTCGAAGTGTTGTTGGTGTTGTGCCCCATATGACCTGCCATGATATGGAGGATTTCCCCTTTACTGTTTCAGATGATAGCTACGTAGCCTGCGGGTCCTAGATTCCCTTTGGAGGCTCCATCAAAATTAATTTTGTAGCAGTCTGTAGGTAGAGCTTCCCATTGAGGGGGACTGGTCTTGCATCCTCCAACAACAATAGTCCTTTCAGGGGTAGGGTTGAGAGTGAGTAGCCAGGCGTTGAGGATGAGATTTTCATTCTATGGGATTTTTAGATCCTGCTCTGTCCAGGGATGCAAAGAGA
The DNA here is from genome assembly GCA_000966675.3 of Picea glauca. NCBI lineage: Eukaryota > Viridiplantae > Streptophyta > Pinopsida > Pinales > Pinaceae > Picea > Picea glauca. The sequence goes on from JZKD02S1852417.1 coordinate 1,476, forward strand.
TTGTTTCATTGATGTTGGTGTGGATTGTGGTCCACACATCTTGCTAGGTCCTGGTGACTGATTTGAAAATTCGTCTTTTCCTCTCTTTCTAGATTTGCTAGAAAATGAATCCCGAGAGCAACTGCCATATTCTATTGAGGATTGGTGAATGAAAGGTCAAGCTTCTCCCGTCTTTGATAGTTTCCCTAAGACCTATGCGGTTCCTATCCGTTGTTCTCATAATGTTGGTGCTATAATCCGAGATGCACAAACTATAGGTACACAGGTTGAGAAGATGGTTTTGTGTTTCTTCCTCTAGTCCACATAGCTGACACCAAGATGGACCAATGAAACCCCTTTTCCTTAAATTATCCTAGGTGAGAATGTTGTTATGCGCTACTAGCCAGAGGAAGGTGCTAATTTTCGGCCAGGATTTCATGTCCCAAATCTTTCCCCATACCTCTTCTCGAGGTAAGGTTTTGTGACCCACTTTTATGTAGTAAGCTTTTGGAATGTTGAAGGCACCTGTGGTGGAGTTTCCCCATTTGAGAATTTCCTCCCCTTGGTGACTTAATATTTTCCTTGATTCGAGATGCTCTTGTAAGGGACGAAGGTTAAGCTCTGGGAGTATGTTAAGGTTCTCATGAGAGATTTTCCAAGTGCGCTAGATTTCCCCTGGAACAGTTGGGTTCCAGAAATCTACCACTTTGTGGAGTCTGACTGCGGTTGTGAAGGGGATGAGGGTATTGAGAGTCAGATATGTGTTTAGGGCTCACAGTTGTTGCCAAGAGTCACTCCAAAAGAGTGTCGAATACCCACTTTGCAGTTTCTAGAAATAGTGGTATGTGATAAGTGCCCGATTGTTCTTGGCCGCGTTCCAGATGAGAAAACTTGGGATTTGACCATTCCACTCGATGAACTCTCTTTCCGGGATTGTGGGAGTGTATTTTTTCCTCTAGAGATGTGCCCCAAGATATTGGGGTCTCTTTAACCATCTCCACCAAATTTTAGCACTGAGGACCTTGTTGAGAATGGTTGGGTCTCTGAGACTGAGGCCCCCTGTTTTTTTTGGATTACAGACTTTTTTCCATCTTACCAGGGACATTTTGCGCCCTTCTTTGTTGCCCTGCCATAGAAAGATTCTTTGAATAGTTCTTAAGGTGTTGAGGATAAAATTCGGGGCTGCCATGGCAAAGAAGGTGTAGACCGAGAGATATTCAAGAACTAACTTAAGGAGGATGAGACGACCAGATAGATTGAGGGAACAAAAGGTCCAAAGGGAGAGTCTCTTGTGAAAGTTGGACAACAAGGAGTCCCAAGAAGCGTTTCTGAGTGGATTGTCAATGAGGGGGATGCCCAGGTATATCGACGGGAGGATGCTTCGAGTGAAGCCCGGGATTTGAGTGAGGTGGTTTTGGATCTCAATAGGTGTGTTGAAAAAGAAGACTTGGGATTTGGTTAGATTCACCTCCATACCCGATGCTTCACAGAAGAGGTCGATGATAGATCTAAAACACAGGGATTCTCTGGCTGTAGANTCCAGGGATGCAAAGAGATTGTTTCATTGATGTTGGTGTGGATTGTGGTCCACACATCTTGCTAGGTCCTGGTGACTGATTTGAAAATTCGTCTGTTCCTCTCTTTCTAGATTTGCTAGAGAATGAAGCCCGAGAGCAACTGCCATATTCTATTGAGAATTGGTGAATGAAAGGTCAAGCTTCTCCCGTCTTCGATAGTTTCCCTAAGACCTATGCGGTTCCTATCCGTTGTTCTCATAATGTTGGTGCTATAATCCCAGATGCACAAACTATAGGTACACAGGTTGAGAAGATGGTTTTGTGTTTCTTCCTCTAGTCCACATAGCTGACACCAAGATGGACCAATGAAACCCCTTTTCCTTAAATTATCCTAGGTGAGAATGTTGTTATGCGCTACTAGCCAGAGGAAGGTGCTAATTTTTGGCCAGGATTTCATGTCCCAAATCTTTCCCCATACCTCTTCTCGAGGTAAGGTTTTGTGACCCACTTTTATGTAGTAAGCTTCTGGAATGTTGAAGGCACCTGTGGTGGAGTTTCCCCATCTAAGAATGTCCTCCCCTTGTTGACTTAATATTTTCCTTGATTCGAGATGCTCTTGTAAGGGACGAAGGTTAAGCTCTGGGAGTATGTTCAGGTTCTCATGAGAGTTTTTCCAAGTGCGCTAGATTTCCCCTGGAACAGTTGGGTTCCAGAAATCTACCACTTTATGGAGTCTGACTGCAGTTGTGAAGGGGATGAGGGTATTGAGAGTCAGATATGTGTTCAGGGCTCACAGTTGTTGCCAAGAGTCACTCCAAAAGAGTGTTGAATACCCACTTTGCAGTTTCTAGAAATAGTGGTATGTGATAAGTGCCCGATTGTTCTTGGCCGCGTTCCAGATGAGCAAACTTGGGATTTGACCATTCCACCCGATGAACTCTCTTTCCGGGATTGTGGGAGTGTATTTTTTCCTCTAGAGATGTGCCCCAAGATATTGGGGTCTCTTTAACCATCTCCACCAAATTTTAGCACTGAGGACCTTGTTGAGAATGGTTGGGTCTCTGAGACTGAGGCCCCCTGTTTTTTTTGGATTACAGACTTTTTTCCATCTTACCAGGGACATTTTGCGCCCTTCTTTGTTGCCCTGCCATAGAAAGATTCTTTGAATAGTTCTTAAGGTGTTGAGGATAAAATTCGGGGCTGCCATGGCAAAGAAGGTGTAGACCGAGAGATATTCAAGAACTAACTTAAGGAGGATGAGACGACCAGATAGATTGAGGGAACAAAAGGTCCAAAGGGAGAGTCTCTTGTGAAAGTTGGACAACAAGGAGTCCCAAGAAGCGTTTCTGAGTGGATTGTCAATGAGGGGGATGCCCAGGTATATCGACGGGAGGATGCTTCGAGTGAAGCCCGGGATTTGAGTGAGGTGGTTTTGGATCTCAATAGGTGTGTTGAAAAAGAAGACTTGGGATTTGGTTAGATTCACCTCCATACCCGATGCTTCACAGAAGAGGTCGATGATAGATCTAAAACACAGGGATTCTCTGGCTGTAGANGGATTTTTAGATCCTGCTCTGTCCAGGGATGCAAAGAGATTGTTTCATTGATGTTGGTGTGGATTGTGGTCCACACATCTTGCTAGGTCCTGGTGACTGATTTGAAAATTCGTCTTTTCCTCTCTTTCTAGATTTGCTAGAAAATGAATCCCGAGAGCAACTGCCATATTCTATTGAGGATTGGTGAATGAAAGGTCAAGCTTCTCCCGTCTTTGATAGTTTCCCTAAGACCTATGCGGTTCCTATCCGTTGTTCTCATAATGTTGGTGCTATAATCCGAGATGCACAAACTATAGGTACACAGGTTGAGAAGATGGTTTTGTGTTTCTTCCTCTAGTCCACATAGCTGACACCAAGATGGACCAATGAAACCCCTTTTCCTTAAATTATCCTAGGTGAGAATGTTGTTATGCGCTACTAGCCAGAGGAAGGTGCTAATTTTCGGCCAGGATTTCATGTCCCAAATCTTTCCCCATACCTCTTCTCGAGGTAAGGTTTTGTGACCCACTTTTATGTAGTAAGCTTTTGGAATGTTGAAGGCACCTGTGGTGGAGTTTCCCCATTTGAGAATTTCCTCCCCTTGTTGACTTAATATTTTCCTTGATTCGAGATGCTCTTGTAAGGGACGAAGGTTAAGCTCTGGGAGTATGTTAAGGTTCTCATGAGAGTTTTTCCAAGTGCGCTAGATTTCCCCTGGAACAATTGGGTTCCAGAAATATACCACTTTGTGGAGTCTGACTGCGGTTGTGAAGGGGATGAGGGTATTGAGAGTCAGATATGTGTTCAGGGCTCACAGTTGTTGACAAGAGTCACTCCAAAAGAGTGTCGAATACCCACTTTGCAGTTTCTAGAAATAGTGGTATGTGATAAGTGCCCGATTGTTCTTGGCTGCGTTCCAGATGAGAAAACTTGGGATTTGACCATTCCACTCGATGAACTCTCTTTCCGGGATTGTGGGAGTGTATTTTTTCCTCTAGAGATGTGCCCCAAGATATTGGGGTCTCTTTAACCATCTCCACCAAATTTTAGCACTGAGGACCTTGTTGAGAATGGTTGGGTCTCTGAGACTGAGGCCCCCTGTTTTTTTTGGATTACAGACTTTTTTCCATCTTACCAGGGACATTTTGCGCCCTTCTTTGTTGCCCTGCCATAGAAAGATTCTTTGAATAGTTCTTAAGGTGTTGAGGATAAAATTCGGGGCTGCCATGGCAAAGAAGGTGTAGACCGAGAGATATTCAAGAACTAACTTAAGGAGGATGAGACGACCAGATAGATTGAGGGAACAAAAGGTCCAAAGGGAGAGTCTCTTGTGAAAGTTGGACAACAAGGAGTCCCAAGAAGCGTTTCTGAGTGGATTGTCAATGAGGGGGATGCCCAGGTATATCGACGGGAGGATGCTTCGAGTGAAGCCCGGGATTTGAGTGAGGTGGTTTTGGATCTCAATAGGTGTGTTGAAAAAGAAGACTTGGGATTTGGTTAGATTCACCTCCATACCCGATGCTTCACAGAAGAGGTCGATGATAGATCTAAAACACAGGGATTCTCTGGCTGTAGACGATCCCATAAGATGTATATCATCTACAAATTGGTTATGCGAGATGGGGGGAGAGATACCATGGGGGGTGAGGATAGAGAGAGAGTTGTCCCTGATGGCCGCTTTGAGAGTGATACTCAGCCCTTCTGCCATAAGGATGAAAAGGAAGGGTGAGAGCAGGTCCCCTTGTCTTATTCCTCTCAAGGGGGAGAAAGGTTTGGAGGGGACACCATTGATGAGGATGGAAAACAAGGTTGAAGAGGTGAGGTTGACAATCTAGGAGACTCAAGTGGGATCGAAGCCAAAGGCTAAGAGATTTCATCGTAAGTAGCTCCAACTCAATTTATCAAAATCTTTAGAGAGATCTAGTTTTAGGAGAATACCTTGAGTTCTGGTTGAGTGAAGAGAGTGGATAATTTTGTGAGACAGGATTACGCTGTCCAGGATTTGTCTTCCCTCCACATAGCTAGATTATTCTGGGGATATTAGGAATGGTAGAATGGGTTTGAGGCGGGTTGCAATGATCTTTGTTAGGAGTTTGTAGATGATGTTGCAGAGGGAAATGGTCCTGAAGTGCGAGGGAGAAGTAGTGTTGTTTTCTTTAGGTATGAGGGTGAGAAAAGTCACATTGAGGGCTTGGAGGACCTTCCCAGATATTCTGGAGTCCTCGATGATTTCCCAGACATCCTCATGGATGATGCCCCAACAGTAGTGAAAGAAGTCTGAAGTGAAGTCGTCTGGCCTAGGGGATTTTCCCAGTGGGGTAGCCTTAAGAGATTGATCGACCTCCTTTTGAGTGAACAGTCTCATAAGGGCCTCATTTTTCTCTTTAGTGACCTCCTTGGGAATGTTTTTGAGGATGGACTCGATAGCCCGTGAGCGATTTGCTGGGGGTTCCGTAAGAAGAGTTTGGTATTAGGAAAGCATTTCCTTTTCTATATCAGCATGTTGTTGAATTTCCGTGGGATACATTTTCCAGGTTCCCAAGTGCGATTATTTTTTGGTTGACTGGCTTCTGAGTCGATTTCCATCGATTTTTCCTTCGACATTTTGTCCTCCCAAATTATGTGTTGCATGCCCTTCGAGAGTTTGAAGGTCGAGCGTTTGGAGTGAGTGGAGTCGTGCTCATTTGCTGTGACGAAACTGTAGGAGGGGGTCGAAGCCCCCCTCCCTCTACCTCTATGGACACGACAATGGAGAAGAGGGCGGTCGGTTTCAGAGGTGAACCCTAGATGCGACTGCTCAAAAAATCCCGTAAGTGTTCTCCATGTTTTGTTATTAAAACCCTTCTATGTTTTGTTTTATTTTATTTTAGTTGTATTGTATGTAGTACATTTTAGCCTTAAACTATTTCAATTTAAAATAAATAAATAAAAAATTTGTAATACATATCATGTGGAACTTGGGACTTTTATGATGTTGTTGTAGCACTTGGTGTATTATAGTGATAAATGGTTATGTTTCTAGAGATGAACAATTGTTTATGACGGATGAAATATTATTGTGATTGCTAATTTGTAGCTAAGTTGAATATTGTATGGGCAAAATMTAGCGATGAAGGAGAGGACACAATCTTGAAAATAGTGTTATTAGTTATTAACTTGAAAATAGTGTTATTAGTTATTAACTTAAAGATTATTATTTTTCTTTAAATTTTGAAAATGATCCAAGGGTAGTTTGCTCCATTGTTGAGAATAATTTTGGGTTGTTTAAGARAAAAGTATTAAGAGTGCATTTCTCTCTCGACTTACATTTATTTAAGAGCATAAATGAGAATATCAAGGATTTTAATGGCCATTTCAATAAGACTATGGCCAAGTAGAGAATAGGTATAGGTTGTCAGAGGCGATAGTGGTTAACAATCTTTGTTAAAATGGATTGGTATTCATAGTAGATTTAAGTGGTTAATAAATTTATGCCTATAAYTAATAATAATAGATTTAAGTGATTAATGAATTTATGCCTATAAGTAATAATAATGATAAAATGATAATAATAATAATAGATTTAATATGGACAACTCTTTTTTATATAATATCTTTTTTATATAATATTTTGTGTAATAATTACTAATGATAATAATAATAAGAACCACTCTATATGATATTTTGTATTTTTAAGTATAGTAAGATCATTTGCTTGAAACCTGTTAATATAGTATAATTATATGTCCATTTCTATACAAACATATGCATATGTACATATGTAAGTTCATATGCATATGTACATATGTAAGTTGTACAAATTTTAGGTTGTACAAATTTTATTATTAAGTTTAGAGGTGAAATTTTATTAATATTAAGTCTTATAAAACAATAAAAAAGTTGGTAAAAACAATTGCATATCGATTCTAAAAAGAATAGAGTTTTTTTTTTTTTTTTAATCAATTCAAGATTATATTTTTCCTACATGAAAGCTTGCCATCCTTTGAAAATATTGCTTATGTTTACTTTGATATATTTGACTTTATTGGCCCTTTTTAGAAATAGTCATGCATTTTTTGTCTTGTTTATAGTGTTATGGTTGAAGGATATATATTAATGCTAAGCCATTAGGTTTATGTTGAGACAATAGGGTTTGTGAGTGTTGAAAGCTATATATTGGACTAGCTTTATTATGCTTGAAAGAGTATATATTGGAATAGATTTCTTATGCTTGAAAGAGAATTGAACTTTTATTCTTAGGTTGCAGGCTATAATTAATGTTGAATTTTTAGAGAATAATGGATTGCAATGATTACACATTAATTGTTTATATGTTGGATTTATTTATTTTTAACAATAAAGGAGGAATTTATATTAATATAAAAAAGTGTCAAAAAGCACCCGAGCATATAGATAGTTTCAAAACTAGGAGATGAGCCAAAAGCCTGCTCATTCCAAGGTTATACATATCAAATAGTTGCACATAGAGTACTTTTAGAGTTGCATTTTCCCCAAAACGTCTGTTTGAATATAACTAGTAAAAAGTTTCCAAAATGAAGATACATAAATAATTCATATATTATAAGAAAGGGAAAGAAACCATCCAGAATTCACTACCCACAACTAGAACCTAGAATTGGGTTGTTCAAATCCAACAGAGGAGCTTGATGTGATGGTGAGGATGTCATTTCTGAGTTTCCCCAATCATTCCAAGGAGAGGATCTAGGAGGAGGTCGAAGGCAGAGATCTTCAAGATGGGACCAAAGAGCCTCGTATTCATGCTTAAGTTGGTGGATGCTCTACCTCTATTGCACCGAGATTTCCAAAACCATGAACACTTGAGATGTTAATTCGTTGAATTGGAGTTGCATAGAACAGATTGAAGTACGCATGTCTCTCGTCTATTCCTCGATCATGTCCAAACGCTTTAGAAATTTCCCAATACAACCCCTCGCCATGATTTCCANATAGTGGTTAACAATCTTTGTTAAAATGGATTGGTATTCATAGTAGATTTAAGTGGTTAATAAATTTATGCCTATAACTAATAATAATAGATTTAAGTGATTAATGAATTTATGCTTATAAGTAATAATAATGATAAAATGATAATAATAATAGATTTAATATGGACAACTCTTTTTTATATAATATCTTTTTTATATAATATTTTGTATAGTAATAATTACTAATGATAATAATAATAAGAACCACTCTATATGATATTTTGTATTTTTAAGTATAGTAAGATCATTTGCTTGAAACTTGTTAATATAGTATAATTATATGTCCATCTCTATACAAACATATGCAAGTTCATATGCATATGTACATATGTAAGTTGTACAAATTTTATTATTAAGTTTAGAGGTGAATTTTTATTAATATTAAGTCTTATAAAACAATAAAAAAGTTGATAAAAACAATTGCATATCGATTCTAAAAAGAATAGAGTTTTTTTTTTTTTTTAATCAACTCAAGATTATATTTTTTCTACCTGAAAGCTTGCCATCCTTTGAAAATATTGCTTATGTTTACTTTGATATATTTGACTTTATTGGCCCTTTTTAGAAATAGTCATGCATTTTTTGTTTTGTTTATAGTGTTATGGTGGAAGGATATATATTAATGCTAAGCCATTAGGTTTATGTTGAGAAAATAGGGTTTGTGAGTGTTGAAAGCTATATATTGGACTAGCTTTATTATGCTTGAAAGAGTATATATTGGAATAGCTTTCTTATGCTTGAAAGAGAATTGAACTTTTATTCTTAGGTTGCAGGGTTATAATTAATGTTGAATTTTTAGAGAATGATGGATTGCAATGATTACATCTTAATTGTTTATATGTTGGATTTATTTATTTTTAACAATAAAGGAGGAATTTATATTAATACAAAAAAGTGTCAAAAGCACCTGAGCATATAGATAGTTTCAAAACTAGGAGATGAGCCAAAGGCTTGCTCATTCCAAGGTTATACATATCAAATAGTTGCACATAGAGTACTTTTAGAGTTGCATTTTCCCCAAAACGTCTGTTTGAATATAACTAGTAAAAAGTTTCCAAAATGAAGATACATAAATAATTCATATATTATAAGAAAGGGAAAGAAACCATCCAGAATTCACTACCCACAACTAGAACCTAGAATTGGGTTGTTCAAATCCAACAGAGGAGCTTGATGTGATGGTGAGGATGTCATTTCTGAGTTTCCCCAATCATTCCAAGGAGAGGATCTAGGAGGAGGTCGAAGGCAGAGATCTTCAAGATGGGACCAAAGAGCCTCGTATTCATGCTTAAGTTGGTGGATGCTCTACCTCTATTGCACCGAGATTTCCAAAACCATGAACACTTGAGATGTTAATTCGTTGAATTGGAGTTGCATAGAACAGATTGAAGTACGCATGTCTCTCGTCTATTCCTCGATCATGTCCAAACGCTTTAGAAATTTCCCAATACAACCCCTCGCCATGATTTCCANAACCTTCAATTTATAAGAATGAAGGACATGGAAGAGATCTATCTTGTTGAATGTCTTCGCTTCTCGGTGAATTCCGAGCCTAATTGATTGGATTTGAATGTTATTTGGGAGAAATTGAAGTCTTTCATGCTTGATTATTGCTTTAGAGTCTCCTAGCACTTCCAGAGAATGGATACCCTGAGTATTGGATAGGGATAATCCTTGAAGAAGTGCATAAGCTTTGACTTGATTGTTGGATTTCACCCCTATACTCCATTCATATTATAATCCTATGTTTCCCCTAGGGTCATGAAGAACCCCACTCGATCTTACCACCCTAGGCTCCCCTTTCAATGCACCATCAAAATTCAGAATGAAACTATTTCAAGCTTCCCTCTAAACCAAGAGTTCAAGGGGAGAGAGTTGAATTTTCTAGAGAGATATGGGATGAGATGAAATGTTTTCAGAGGATTGGAGAGAGAATTGTAGAAACCACTTTTCCTCCTTGATATCCAAAGGCTACTGTAGGACTAAGATCCTTGTCTTGGAATGGAAGAACTATGACATGAGGCTAATGGGCTTGATTTCCATAGAATAAGGAAGAGCCTTTTCTTCAAGGAATGTTTCTCTATTACAGACCAACCAAAATTTCCAGTAAACGAATTTTGGGAGGGATAACCAAAGCCTTCAGAAAATAGGCTTCTTAGAAAATGAGCCATCATAGAAGAGGGACCATCTGCTGAGAACATAAGAGATGGGAAAAGGCTAGTGCATACCCTGGAACAAACCCTTGAGTGCTACCTTCCATACAGTTCAAGAAAAGGAGCATTCCAAAAAAATATGAGTTGAAGTTTCTTGAGCATCATTACACATAACACACCTAAACAGACCTAGGAATTCCATATGATGAGAATACATGAGATGGAAAAAGGCCAGTGGATACCCTGGAACAAACCCTTGAGTGTTACTTGACATACAGTTCGAGAAAAGGATCATTCCAAAAAAATATGAGTTGAAGTTTCTTGAGCATCATTACACACAATGCACCTAAACAGACCTAGGAAGCCCTGTTTGGAGAGGTTTTCATCAGGGTGCCAAATATAATTCCATTAGGAAGAGGGAGGAGAGAGACATTACTGGGATAGGGTAGACTTGTAACCTTTTATGATGGAACAACCTTGACTACCCCAACCCATAGAATCTTTAAGGATTTTTTGGATAGGGGAAYAACCTTGAAGGTGTAGGATGAGGGAATTGKCTTGATCTTGGAGGTGRTTCGGAAGGGAACCTAGGTCCCAACCTAACCACTTTYTTGAGGATMTTTCCCAGAAGGAAAGGTAAAAAAGTGAGTGTTTTCCTTGGTCTTAGAGCCATTCAAGGAAGGGRCGAAGGTTAAGAACTTGGGAAAGAGGAGGATGCCCCATAATGTTGTTAGAGGGGAAAGAGATGGATTTTTCATTTCYTGGAATCCARKAAATCTTACTCTGGACTAAAGGGAGAGAGGATTTTAGTAAATGTTAGATTTGGGAGCCTCTAGWGGAGGGAGAGAGGGAATACAAACAACAAATCMTTTTAATTGAGAAGTATTTTAAATGGATTACCCTTTTCCACCATTCATTTTTTYTAGAGACTAGTCTCCAAAGGATTTTTTCTCCAAGGACTAGATTAGAATTGGCCAAATATTTGATCTCTAAACCTTTGTGTTATTTCAAAGCCCTTATAATATGCCAATTAAMCAAATAAAATTTTTACTATTGGATTTTCCCATTTTCCAAAGGAAGTGTCGAAGTTCTTGAAAAATCTTGGATTTAACTCTACTGCATGAGCGRGGAGGGAGGAGAATTGAAAAATAGGTAAGCATGAGAGAACAGATTTAAGGAGGACCAATATAMCARTCRAGTTTAACCATTGAGAACCCCATTGTTGGTACTTAGATTTAATATTCTCCATGATGTGAGTCTAGGAAGAGGTCGGTAGGGAATTGAGGCAAATAGGGATTCCCAAGTATTTGAAAGTATGTCATTTGTCTGCATATGAGAATTAAAGGATTATGGCAATGGCATAGAGAGAGTTATGGCACTGGTATTCTAGGCGTATATATTTATTTTAGCTACAATATTGATGAGTCATCCATATGTTGTTAATTCTTCCATAACTTTTTTTAATCTTCTAGTGATTATCGTTGATGCCCCCCCCCAACAAGATAGTTTCATCTATAAAATGGTAATTGCTTATCATTTTTTCTCCTTTGACAATTTTAATTCCTAGGATGGAATTCAACCTTCATTATTGATCCATCCTTATTGAAAGAGATTCCACCATCATAATATATAGAATATTCGAGAGAGGACATTCTTTCCTTATACCCCTTGATATTTTGAAGAAGGAGGTAGGTGTTTCATTGACCAAGGGGGAAATCGATGGGTTATGAATGCAGGTTGTAATCCAAGATATGACTTCCTCTTTAAAACTAAAACTAGTTGAGACAACCAACAAAAAGTTGTGTCTAACCATGTCAAATGCATTTGACATGTAAATTTTGGTGGCCATACCTAGTTTTCCCCTGGTTTGGCTTGAATGAATTGCTTCTTGAACGAGAAGAATATTATCAACCATTTATCACTTATCCACAAAGATACCCTAATTCGGGGAGGTAATATTGGGGAGGAGGGGTTTTATGTGGTTAGCAATGATTTTCAGGAGATTTTGTATGAGACATTGCACAGAGAAATAGGGAAAAATATGGCAAAGGAGGTTGGGTTGGTTTCTTTAGGTACCAAGTCTAGGAATGTTGAGTTAATGCCTCCTCCAAGGTTTTCATATTTCTGAACATATTGGATCATTCTAATAAGGCCCCTCTTGATCATGTGCTAACATTTAATATAAAAACAAGCAGAAAATCCATAAGGACCAGGAGCTTTATCAAGGTTCATTTGATGAATCACTTCCCATAATTCTTCTCCAATAACCAGATTGTTCGAGATTTCATTATCTTTATCAGTAATCAAGGTGGCGATATTGGCCAACATATTTTCAAAATAATCCAGGTTGGTAATGTGATATTCTTTATATAATCCTTCATAGTGCCTAAAGGAAACTTCTTCAATCTGTTCGAAATCAAATATTGCCTCACCTGATGCATTGGTGATTTCTTTGACCTTGTTTCTCCTAGGTCGAGCTTTGGCCTGACATTGGAAAAATTTTGTATTTTTGTTTCTTGCCTACAACCACAGACTACACAATTTCATACACCAATTCTCTTCTTTTGATCAAATGAATTTTTGAAAGTGTGGATTTTAACCTTGTACAATATTTTATTGCAAATATATTTTCAATAAAAGAACATAAAAGATAGAATGTAAAATACACACATTACACGGAGTTTTTTCCCCTAGAAACCCAAATTAGGAAAACCAACATATTCTATATTTGTTCATTGCGATACATTGTTTACAATAAAATATATGTATAGGAGCTAGCGACATCCAAAACCCTAACCCAATGACCTGGATTAGTCAACAACCCTAATTCCTTAACCAGAAATAGAAAACCATTGGCAAAAACCACGCGCCAAAAAACCGCCCAACAATGGACAAAAAATTCGAGGTGACACAAAAAAGGAGGAAAAGAATGTGACACGTTTCTCGAGGAAAAAATTCTTAGGGGCGCTTCCCTTAAACCCCCTGGTGAAATGTAGAAAACATTAAAGCTAGTCATGCAAAGAATATAATACATACCCAACAGAAAGTCCTGGAAGGTTTGTTTCTCTTCTCTTAGAAGTTCTTATGTCACATGTTCCTTTTCTAGCTTATCCCTAATTTCATCTATTTTCTCTGATAGGGATTTGATTTTTCTCTCTGGGGTAAAGAGTTGAGCAATCAACCAAGACTTGATTTATTGTTTGAGGAACTTAATATTTTTCTCCCATATGGAGATGGGGGAGCGAGAGATCCAACACACCAAAGAGGAGAATACAAGATCAAGAAGAGAAGGGTCTTGGAACCATAAGGGGTTGAATTTGAAGGGAATGGGACCAAGCTATTTTGGATCAGAGAGGAGGAAGGAGATGGGGTGGTGATCATTTCCAGACCAGGAAAGGATGTGAGAAGAGGGAATAGAGGATTCTTCCAGAAGTGAAACTCTAAGAAGAAAACGATCGAGTAGCGTCACAATGTGCCCAGGACCCAACTTTTTGTTGGTCTAAGTGAATATTCCCTTACTTGGTTTGATGTCTATCAAGTCATAGGAGGAAATGAGGTCCTCCATGTGCTCCCTAGAGATATCTTGGACAATAAGGGCCTTCCTTTTTTTCTCTCGAATTCAAAGTGGTGTTGAAATCTTCGACCACTATGAGTTTGAAGTTTTTGCTTCTCTCCAAAAGGCTATTCAAAGTGTTACNTTTTTTGACTTAGCTAGACTTCTAGTCAATTCCTATTAAATTCTTCCACCCAAATCTCTGTAATTCCAGGAAATGATTTTCATCATTTACTTGTAGTTTTGAGGTTTCCCCCCTTCTAGGGGATGGTTACACCTTAGTTTATAGTGGATCTTGGTTCAATATTGACCACTCTATCCAACGTCATATGCTTCCCAAGTTATTTTTCTATATTTTTTGTTGCTTCTTGTCTTTTCTTATTCAAGTTGCAACCTACTTTTTTCAAGGGGGCATTGCAAACTGACTCCTTCCCCACTTCTCCTTATGAGTGTTTAGCTTGTTCACCATCTTCTAGAGACACAACCTCTTCGGAGCTCAGATCTGGGAGCTTCTGGAGGGACTTCAACATCTGTGCCACCCCTCTGGATAGGGTCACTTTTTAAATGTGGTTTTGGATTTGGATTTGGTATGTCTTCCATCTCTAGATTCGAGAGAATAACGTATTGATTCTCTCTTTTTGGAATATTCTTCCCATTCAACTGAGCTGAGGATGAAGGCATTGGACTGGAGGGGGCTCCTGGAGTGGGTTGGGGTATTTCCTGGGTTTTTTACGAGCCTTGTCTTGTAGCTTTATTTTTCGTTTTTGGTTAGTTCCATTGCTCAATAGATTTAGAGTTGAGCATTTTATGGATTGATTTGGAGCAATTATTAGCGAAGTGACTATACTCATGGAAATATTTACATTTGAATGAAATTTGTTCATAGTCTACAAGATGAAGGTAAGACTAGTTATATAGGGTTAAATTCATTTCCATAGGGATAACCTTCTTCAGATCCATCTCCACACAGATGCGATACGTTCCTGTAAGCGACGACTATGGGGTGAGAGGGATTAGTGGATGGGAAGCAAGAGAAGATTCCTTCCTCCAACTCGACACTGAAATTTTCCAACAAGTCAGCAACTTGATTGGCCATTCTTCTTACATGGGATGGGAGGATTACTCGTTGAGGTTGGAGGGTTGATTTTATTTTGCAAAGCCCATTCATGAGTCTCCAGCTTGGAGATATTTTCTCCGGGTCTGCCCCGTTGAGCAGATGTGAGAGGAGATTTATAACAATATGCGAGTCGCCTTTTGCGATGATGGGGAAAATCTCTTCCTTTGTGGCTGCTTGTAGACCACATAAGAGGCCCCATATTTTCGAAGTGTTGTTGGTGTTGTGCCCCATATGACCTGCCATGATATGGAGGATTTCCCCTTTACTGTTTCAGATGATAGCTACGTAGCCTGCGGGTCCTAGATTCCCTTTGGAGGCTCCATCAAAATTAATTTTGTAGCAGTCTGTAGGTAGAGCTTCCCATTGAGGGGGACTGGTCTTGCATCCTCCAACAACAATAGTCCTTTCAGGGGTAGGGTTGAGAGTGAGTAGCCAGGCGTTGAGGATGAGATTTTCATTCTATGGGATTTTTAGATCCTGCTCTGTCCAGGGATGCAAAGAGATTGTTTCATTGATGTTGGTGTGGATTGTGGTCCACACATCTTGCTAGGTCCTGGTGACTGATTTGAAAATTCGTCTTTTCCTCTCTTTCTAGATTTGCTAGAAAATGAATCCCGAGAGCAACTGCCATATTCTATTGAGGATTGGTGAATGAAAGGTCAAGCTTCTCCCGTCTTTGATAGTTTCCCTAAGACCTATGCGGTTCCTATCCGTTGTTCTCATAATGTTGGTGCTATAATCCGAGATGCACAAACTATAGGTACACAGGTTGAGAAGATGGTTTTGTGTTTCTTCCTCTAGTCCACATAGCTGACACCAAGATGGACCAATGAAACCCCTTTTCCTTAAATTATCCTA
>JZKD02S1852417.1:17182-38494 GCA_000966675.3 Picea glauca
ACCAGGTTTCTAATGTTTTCTAGTCTTAGGCTCAATTCTCCTGGCTATGCAATTTTTTCACAGTTGTTAGCATTCAGCCCTGCATGGCTAAGTAGTTTTGCTCACCTTTTTTTCATGACACATTTCCTTCTTGGACATTTGGGAATGGTGGTTTCCCATATGGGCACCGTTTCCACCTAGGATCTGGGACACTTGGCAGCAGTGGTTTCCCAGAAGGGCGTCGCTGGCACGTAAGTAATTTCTCCACAGACAGTTGTATATTTTGACGGGAATTAATACAAACCCTAACTTACAAAAAAAATAACAAAACACGAAGAGGTTTAATTTTTATTGATAAATAGTGAACCGCAATAATGAACATTTGTCTCAACATATGGAAAACAACATAAGATGTAAAAATCACTAGATAGGACTAAATACCAAAAAGGAAAATTGTTTAGAAGATGCAGAGTGAGCAACGGGTATTTATTTTTCATAACCATTTGTGAAAATATCAAATTTGAGGATAAATACAACCCTTGTAATAACTAGAAAAAACCTCACTTCAATGATGAAGGTGTTGTATGGTTAATTATTAATACAACACAAGCTATTAATTTCAAAAACTCAGATGAAAACTTGACAACTAGGCAAACATGATGAGAAGGAATAAAAAAAATCGTGTGATACATAAAACTACACCGAAATCTAAAAGGCATTTATTTGGCCCTTCAAGGGTTTTCATAAAATCATAAAACTATATCATTATCATATTGTCCCATGTAAAGAAAAAATTTGGGAAAATTAAGGAAATTTTACTTTTAAGTACAAAAATATTAATATTTAGCATCATAATTTATCTTTAGGTTGGTCAACAATACTAATATCTTGAGTAATTGAAGTAGACTCTACATTTTTAATCTTTCTCTTCTTTGGCGCCATGAGTGGGATAGTTTCATTTTCTATTAGGAATTTTTAAATTCTTTTGATCATTGTAATCACTATGAAAAGTATATTTTTCAAATATTTAACTAAACATTTCAAGAACATTAGTTGCCAAAATTGTAAAACTGTAAAGGAGGGTCAGTAAAATGAAAAATCCAATACACTGTCAAAGTTTACTCACACAATCAAAGCTCTTATTTTCTATTATATAGAATACAATCATATATAACTCGTTATATGGCAACAAAAAATATATATCTTGTAAGACCAATACAACATTTTATGCATATCAACAACATTTTAGAGTACAAATGCTTAGTTATTGCCCTGGATAAGGTAACAAAAGTAACACCATAATTTTATAAATAATTAATGCATAATTTTAGGGGCTAAATTTCGCTCATGGGCTAATTTTTCATGGTTTTTCCAAAAATGAGATTCGCTATTTTAAAAATGATTTGCCCAAATTCTATAGGATAAACTAATTTTACCTTAAAAATCGCCAAAAAATTATAAAAACTATTTAAAATACTTAGAAATTTGAATATTTTTACAAAAATATCGCCAAAAATTTATAGTTGACATATGAAGGATTAGTAACATTCGCGAAGGTTTATACATTTTAAAATAAATTTTCATCCTTGAAATCATCCCTGCGGACTACTTGTAATGTCAATTTAGTTGTTCGGAAACCCAAATTGCCCATAGGATTTGATTGTACATTGTAAGTATTATTTAAAGGTGCATTGCATTGAGTTTGCATCTGATTTAACTTTTCATGACCCTACTTGTACTTAAGCAATCCATTGACATTGTCATTGACATTTTTATACTAATATATTACTTGGTGAGGTGTAGATGTACTTTAGTCCTAAATAATATATATATATATATATATATATATATATATATATATATATATATATATATATATATATATATATATATATATATATATATATTTTTTTTTGAGATATAGATATATTTTAGTCTTAAATAAACTATTAACATTATATATATATATATAGTATCGAATATAATGCCTCAAAATTGAAGATTTGATTATTTTTATTGTCTTGTCCATTTGGTTATTTTTCACCTCCAACCTCTCAAAAAAAAATATATCATTGTTGTTTATATTTGTAGGTAATGAAGGCATATTACCACTCTTAAGGTAATGTCAATTCTTCATTGTTGATTTCCATTGTTGACCACCTTCAATCATGTTTATTTTAGTTATGTCATTATAATTAGTAATTGCGTAATTGTATTTGGTTCATGTGACGCAACACATTCCATATTCACTTGAATTGCATTATCATCTTCTTGAGTAGAACTTACATGTTTATCTTCACCACCCAATGGATGTTAATTTCATTGAGAGAGTCTCAACATGTTTGCTACAACATTGGCATCTTCCTCACCATGTATTTAAAATCTTGATTGCATTCCATGTCATCGGTAAGAGTATCAGAATTGAGTGGACAAATTCTAGTGTTCTTAAATTCTAGTGTGATTTCCGATGTGGGCGTTTGTTCGTAGTAATTGATGTTAGTACTTGATTTTGTAACACCTCAATGTGTTTGGTTTGTGCACCGTAGAGGTTTCTAGTTACTAGTCGCTGAAGTAGTTGTGTCGGGTGGGTAGTCATTTGTTTGCCTTGATTATCACATGTTTCTTCTAGTAGCATGGTGTGCTAGTGTGTTGAGTCGTTTCTTTATGTTGCTTGTTCTGCGTGCATTATGTTCGTCGTTAAGTTGTGTTGTTTAACAGTTGTCATTGTTGCCTTCCTGCTTAAAACAAAAACAAATGTTGCACTTGTCGGTGTCACTTGTAGTCATAATGATGGGGTCGTTACTTGAAGGCTAAAATTGATATGAACGTTGGAGACAAAGTGCGTGTTTCATAAACTCCATACACAATTTATATCTAAAAATCTAATACAACACTATGTCAAACTCCTATGTTCCCTAGAGAAAGTGATACAACTATTAACAATGATTGGAAAAATGATCATAAACACAAAAACTAAAACAAAATCATAATCATTGATTTGTAATCGTTATTAATATATCCACTTAAGTACTTAAAACCATGGCTAAAATCTTGGTTAATCGATCTTGCCACATAGGCCACATCATATTCAAAAAGAATGGTTGTGTTTAAAACCTCTTAAAGAGAATGACAACCAAATATGTAATGTGCATTACCAAAACAATATTTTCCAAAAGAAAAATAATAGAATTAATCCACCTTAATCTATTCTTGGTAGGGAAAACCTCAAACAAACAAGAGAGGACAATTTTAAGAGTTTTGCTCATATCCATTTCAAGAGTAAAATCTTAACTCTAATGAGTCAAACAAACCAATATCCTCTATGGTTCTTGAATGTAATAAAGTTTATACATCCTCAATTGTGGTGAGATTGGATAAGAAAAGTCCAATTTTTTTCTTGATCCATTTAACAAATGATTTTCTACAACTCAAAATTTCAATAGGCTCCAAATTAGTTAAATCAAGTTCAAGATTGGTCATAAATGAATGTGCAAATTTATCTTTAAGAGATCATTTTTAAGCATGAAATAACATAAGTTTTATTAAGCAAACATATAAAGAATTTATTTTGGATGTCAACATAGTCATCTATTAATTGTAATGGTCACATATTATGAAAAAAAATGAAGTGTTTAAAGGTTCCATTGACCAACTAAAGTTCCAAAGAGTTTTTTCAAATGATAAGAGCAATCTTTTTGTCAAATCGTTGGGCGGAGAATGTCTCATACACCAATTTGGTGTCTGGCTTGGTCGTGACCTTAAAAATAGATTATTATTATTATTATATTAACTGTAATAGTCACACATTATGAAAAAAAATGAAGTGTTTAAAATTTCCACTAATTGACAAACTAAACTTCCAAAGAGTTTTTTCAAATTATAAGAGCAATCTTCAAAAATTCAAACTAAACTTCCAAAGAGTTTTTTCAAATGATAAGAGCAATCCTTTTAATATAAAGAATTTGTGTTGGCATCAACATAGTCATTTATTAACATTTATTAACTGTAATGGTCACACATTATGAAAAAAAATGAAGTGTTTAAAGGTTCCACTAATTGACAAACTAAACTTCCAAAGAGTTTTTTCAAATTATAAGAGCAATCTTCAAAAATTCAAATAGAGCAATTTTTTTAATATAAAGATTTTTTTTTTACATCATCATAGTCCTTTATTAACTATAATGGTCACATATTATGAAAAAAATGAAGTGTTTAAAGGTTCCACTAATTGACAAACTAAACTTCCATAGAGTTTTTTCAAATTATAAGAGAAATCTTCAAAATAATGAAAAATGAAGTTACTAGCTTAAAAACCAAACAAGAAAATTCCCATATATTCTTCTCCCAAAAACATGTACTAATTTAATTCAATCTTAAACATATATCCCAATACAATGGCATAAAATCAAAAGAACACATCCATGATTGATTCTCACCTCAAAAATCTATGTTGGATATTCACTTTGTTGAAAAAAATACTAATATCTCCATAACCCAAGTTTAGAATTGTCAATCTCTGCAACCCAAGTTTAGAGTTTGTGATTTCAATCAATAAGTAAGAACCTTGACAACTTTGATGCAAGGCACAATATTCTTCTCACATGAACAATAAAAAATTTACCACCATTAGTGGTGGAAAGGTAAAGGGTCTCTTGAAAAAGGATGGAAATATTAATATGGTCTGTAAATCATAGTGTGGTCAACACGAGTTGAATGCATGTTTGTCAGTTACTAGTGGGAAAGATGCCCAAGCAAGGTATTTGTGGTGCATCATAAGTTCGAGTACATGGATAGAGCAAATCCACTAGTAAAATCTTGGTTAAACCTATGGAGTAATTTCGTGGATGACCTCGCCCATAACTCAATGATTACCCTTTTGTATATTGTATATTTAACTTTTTTGTTATATGGGTGAACTAAACCCATAGAAAAATCTTGGTAAAAAGGAAACCAAACATAAATGAGGATAACACTTGAGAAGGGTTGGAATTGAGAAACCACCTCAACCTTGTTAATAAACCTAAAAACTCGACTGATTAATTAAGAAAACATTGAGAGATTTAGCATACTCTCTCATGCTAAATTTTTCCTAGGGAGGAAACGATTTAAGGCTATCACCATCCCTTCACCCCTTTGAAGGAGGCATGTAAAACCCTATGTACATAGAGTGAATTTATCCCTAGTTGGGCCTATGAGGCCAAGTTTAGCTTCTTCTTTTACCATTCAGGTTAGTTTTCTTTTGAATATAGGCCATCAACATTTGGCCCATCCACCATAAATCAAAGCAGTTGCTATAAAGAGTGTGAAAGGAATGAAGAAGAGACTTGTGAACAATGGACAACATGGGGAGTCTAGATTCCAAAACAAAGGCCATCAAAATATGAACTAGATTATGTAGCTTACACCTACCAAACCAACCCCATAAAGCTAATAGAGAATTCCATCGAGAGAGATATGCTTGTGCTTCGTTGACCAAGGACCAAACTTCATAAGACCATACTTGAAGGAGCTATTCTCGACTCGATCAAATGCCGAAAAAATGTGCAAGAATTACCATCATATTGAATTCCCTCCAAAATGAGCACACATACAAGTTGATAGGTGGGTGCATTCAATCCACACTTCCATCCAACCAAGATCCCATCAAATCAACCAACATTGAATTACCATGGTTGACTTTGGTTGATCATGGTTGATTATGTTTGACTATGATTGACTAGGGTCAACCATGGTCTATTATGGTTGAATTTGGTGACCACGGTGGACTAGTTGACCCTATTTTTTATGATGGTTGATTGCACTTGACATTTAGTTGACCATGTTTGAATGTGGTTTACCATGGTTGACCATGTTTGAATGTGGTTTACCATGGTTGGTTTTGATTGAATATGGTTGACTATGCTTGAGAATGCTTGATCCAAAATGGATCATTATATAATTTTTCATCTATATTGGTACTTTTTGGGTGGAAAAAATAGAGGAATTAGCTTGTAGGTCCCATTTTAGTGGTAGGTCCCAGTTTGGAGAATTGGGGTCTAGAACCTTCCAGAGATATTTTGAGTGATCAAATGGAAATTTTGGGGGTCAAAACCTTGTGAGCATAGCTCCCAAAACCTCAATACTATTCTACACACTAATACCTTTCCAATGGTGTGAAAATCACCTCAATCATAGCTCATATGCGAAAGTTATGCCTTCTGCAAGTTGACTATCTTGTTGATCACCATGGTATTGATGGATGCCATGTCAGCTCCCATTACTCAAATAAGTGGGGATAGCCAAATGTGGACGTTCATGATGATTCTAGAAGATCCAAAACATGACACTAATTGAGGTTTGAGGCATGCAAAAAACCCTAAACCTGGACGACTCTCAAGTTATGTTAAATATTAGGCCACTAGGAAGAGAGGGGATCCCATTCTTTTAGCATTTTACTTGTTCCATAGTTGAGCAGAGCATATATAAGTGTGATTGGGGAGCATAACATAGGAGGAAGAAGTTTCTATAGTATCCATTTAGGCCATTGTGTCAAAGGAGACTCCATAATGAGTGCCCCTTTCTTTGTATTTGCATTTTCATAATTGAAGAAAATAGAGCAGAGCATATGCCTCACCTTCTAGCTAGGTTTTCTCCCATTTTGGGTTTCCTAAGATACATCTTGTGTCCATTTGTATGGATGGTGTTTACATTTGCTTACTCTGTCATTTTCATATTTTAGTTATTTTCATAAATTTGAGCCATAATCTAGTGACAATTAATCTAAAATCTAAGGAAATAAACCTACATAATAAAATATTCCAACATAATACAAGATCTATTGTGATGAACTATTTGAGTGGAATATCCATGGTAGTTTATAGATCAATGTTTGACCATATTTTACTATGGTTCAATATGTTCAACCAAGGGTGGTCATATTTAACCATGGTTGAATTTGGTTGATCTTAGGTGACCATGGTTGACCATGTTTAACTATGGTTAACAATGTTTTACTATGGTTAATTATGTATAACAATGTTTTCCTATGGCTGACCATGTTTGACTATGGTTAAAATTAGTTGACCATGTTTGTTTATGGATTGGCCATGTTTAACCATGGTTTTCTATGGCTAACCATGTTTGGCTATTGTTTACCATGACTAACTATGGTTGACCACAATGGACCAAGGTTAACTATGGTTGACCATGCCTAGATATGGTTGACTATTATTAACTTTGGTTGTCCATGTTTGACTATGGTAGACTATAGCTAAATATATTTGACTATGGTTGATTATGGTGGTATGTGTTTGACTATGGTTGACTTTAGTTGACTATGGTTAACTTTGATTGATAATGGTTGAGTATGTTTGACTATGGTTGGCTTTAATTAACTTAGGTTGACTATGGTTAAATTTGGTTGACCATGTTTGACTATGGTTGACCATGTTGAGTATGGTTAAATGTGGTTAACTATGGATGGCTATGATTGACCATGTTTTACAGTAGTTGTCTTTGGTTGACCATGGTTGTCTTTGGTTGAATTTGGTTTTTTACTATGGTTGATCATGGTTGTCTATGGTTGTAAATGGTTGACCATGGTTGACAGCGATTGAATATGGTTAACTTTGGTTAGTCATGATTTACTATGGATGATTGTGGTTGAATTTGGTTGGAAATTATTCACTATGATAGACTTTAATTTACTATGGTGGACCATGTTTGACTATGGTTTACCATGATTGACTATGATTCACTTTGGTAGACCATGGTTGGACATGGTTCACGACGGTTGACTATGGTTGACCATGTTTACTATGTTTAAAGAACATTTACTATGGTAATGTGATGTTCATCATGGTGGACTTATGTTGAATTGCTACATTCCTCAATGGTTGTGTCGCATTATGATGCCCATCAAGGGTTATGTAACATTGTGACATTATTCAAGGGCTATTTTGGATTGTAATGTTCCCCAATGATTATGTCACAGTATGACAATCCTTTTCATTGACTTATGTTGAATTTATATGTTCCTCAATGGTTATGTCACACTGCGATGTTCTTGAATGGGCATGATGCATTGTGATATTCATCTTGGTTGACTTATATGGAATTTCTATGTTCCTCAATGGTTATGTTGCATTTCAACATTCATCAATGGTTTTTTCACATTTGTGATGTTCCTCAATGGTTATGTCCCATTGCAAGGTTCATCTTGCTGGACTTATGTTGAATTATAGTGTTTTTGAAGGGTTATGTCACATTTCAAAGTTCATGAAAGGATATGTTGGATAGTGATGTTCCTTAATGGTTATGTAACATTGCGACATTCAGCTTAGTTAATTTATCTCGAATTGCTATGTTTATGAATGTTATGTCACAATGGGATGTTACTCAAAGGTTAGGTTAGGTTAGGGCGATGTTCTTTAATGGATATCTCAAATTATGATATTTATCATTGTTGAGCTATGTTAGCCATGGTTGTCTTTAGTTGGCCTTGGTTCACTATGGTTGACTTTGGTTGAATATGGTTGACCATGTTAATTATTGATATCCATGGTTAACTGTAGTTGACCATGTTGATTATGTTTAACCATGGTTTACAATGGTACTGTTGCATTGCAATGTTCATCTTGGTTGACTTATGTCGAATAGCTACGTTCCTCAATCGTTGTGCCACATTGCAATGTACATTAAGGGTTATGTCACATTGTGACATTCCTCAAGGGTTATGTTGGATTGTGATGTTCCCTAATGATTATGTCACATTGTGACATACATCTTCGTTGACTTATGTCAAATTGCAACGTTCTTCAATGATTATGTCACATTGTGACATACATCTTTGTTGACTTATGTCAAATTACAACGTAGTTGATTATGTCACATTCTGATGTTCATCGAGGAATATGTCACCTTGTAGAATTCCTTAGGAATTATGTCAAATTATAGTGTTTTTGAAGGGTTATGTCACAATGCAATGTTCATCAAGGGTTATGTCACANAAAAATAATAGAATTAATCCACCTTAATCTATTCTTGGTAGGGAAAACCTCAAACAAACAAGAGAGGACAATTTTAAGAGTTTTGCTCATATCCATTTCAAGAGTAAAATCTTAACTCTAATGAGTCAAACAAACCAATATCCTCTATGGTTCTTGAATGTAATAAAGTTTATACATCCTCAATTGTGGTGAGATTGGATAAGAAAAGTCCAATTTTTTTCTTGATCCATTTAACAAATGATTTTCTACAACTCAAAATTTCAATAGGCTCCAAATTAGTTAAATCAAGTTCAAGATTGGTCATAAATGAATGTGCAAATTTATCTTTAAGAGATCATTTTTAAGCATGAAATAACATAAGTTTTATTAAGCAAACATATAAAGAATTTATTTTGGATGTCAACATAGTCATCTATTAATTGTAATGGTCACATATTATGAAAAAAAATGAAGTGTTTAAAGGTTCCATTGACCAACTAAAGTTCCAAAGAGTTTTTTCAAATGATAAGAGCAATCTTTTTGTCAAATCGTTGGGCGGAGAATGTCTCATACACCAATTTGGTGTCTGGCTTGGTCGTGACCTTAAAAATAGATTATTATTATTATTATATTAACTGTAATAGTCACACATTATGAAAAAAAATGAAGTGTTTAAAATTTCCACTAATTGACAAACTAAACTTCCAAAGAGTTTTTTCAAATTATAAGAGCAATCTTCAAAAATTCAAACTAAACTTCCAAAGAGTTTTTTCAAATGATAAGAGCAATCCTTTTAATATAAAGAATTTGTGTTGGCATCAACATAGTCATTTATTAACATTTATTAACTGTAATGGTCACACATTATGAAAAAAAATGAAGTGTTTAAAGGTTCCACTAATTGACAAACTAAACTTCCAAAGAGTTTTTTCAAATTATAAGAGCAATCTTCAAAAATTCAAATAGAGCAATTTTTTTAATATAAAGATTTTTTTTTTACATCATCATAGTCCTTTATTAACTATAATGGTCACATATTATGAAAAAAATGAAGTGTTTAAAGGTTCCACTAATTGACAAACTAAACTTCCATAGAGTTTTTTCAAATTATAAGAGAAATCTTCAAAATAATGAAAAATGAAGTTACTAGCTTAAAAACCAAACAAGAAAATTCCCATATATTCTTCTCCCAAAAACATGTACTAATTTAATTCAATCTTAAACATATATCCCAATACAATGGCATAAAATCAAAAGAACACATCCATGATTGATTCTCACCTCAAAAATCTATGTTGGATATTCACTTTGTTGAAAAAAATACTAATATCTCCATAACCCAAGTTTAGAATTGTCAATCTCTGCAACCCAAGTTTAGAGTTTGTGATTTCAATCAATAAGTAAGAACCTTGACAACTTTGATGCAAGGCACAATATTCTTCTCACATGAACAATAAAAAATTTACCACCATTAGTGGTGGAAAGGTAAAGGGTCTCTTGAAAAAGGATGGAAATATTAATATGGTCTGTAAATCATAGTGTGGTCAACACGAGTTGAATGCATGTTTGTCAGTTACTAGTGGGAAAGATGCCCAAGCAAGGTATTTGTGGTGCATCATAAGTTCGAGTACATGGATAGAGCAAATCCACTAGTAAAATCTTGGTTAAACCTATGGAGTAATTTCGTGGATGACCTCGCCCATAACTCAATGATTACCCTTTTGTATATTGTATATTTAACTTTTTTGTTATATGGGTGAACTAAACCCATAGAAAAATCTTGGTAAAAAGGAAACCAAACATAAATGAGGATAACACTTGAGAAGGGTTGGAATTGAGAAACCACCTCAACCTTGTTAATAAACCTAAAAACTCGACTGATTAATTAAGAAAACATTGAGAGATTTAGCATACTCTCTCATGCTAAATTTTTCCTAGGGAGGAAACGATTTAAGGCTATCACCATCCCTTCACCCCTTTGAAGGAGGCATGTAAAACCCTATGTGCATAGAGTGAATTTATCCCTAGTTGGGCTTATGAGGCCAAGTTTAGCTTCTTCTTTTACCATTCAGGTTAGTTTTCTTTTGAATATAGGCCATCAACATTTGGCCCATCCACCATAAATCAAAGCAGTTGCTATAAAGAGTGTGAAAGGAATGAAGAAGAGACTTGTGAACAATGGACAACATGGGGAGTCTAGATTCCAAAACAAAGGCCATCAAAATATGAACTAGATTATGTAGCTTACACCTACCAAACCAACCCCATAAAGCTAATAGAGAATTCCATCGAGAGAGATATGCTTGTGCTTCGTTGACCAAGGACCAAACTTCATAAGACCATACTTGAAGGAGCTATTCTCGACTCGATCAAATGCCGAAAAAATGTGCAAGAATTACCATCATATTGAATTCCCTCCAAAATGAGCACACATACAAGTTGATAGGTGGGTGCATTCAATCCACACTTCCATCCAACCAAGATCCCATCAAATCAACCAACATTGAATTACCATGGTTGACTTTGGTTGATCATGGTTGATTATGTTTGACTATGATTGACTAGGGTCAACCATGGTCTATTATGGTTGAATTTGGTGACCACGGTGGACTAGTTGACCCTATTTTTTATGATGGTTGATTGCACTTGACATTTAGTTGACCATGTTTGAATGTGGTTTACCATGGTTGACCATGTTTGAATGTGGTTTACCATGGTTGGTTTTGATTGAATATGGTTGACTATGCTTGAGAATGCTTGATCCAAAATGGATCATTATATAATTTTTCATCTATATTGGTACTTTTTGGGTGGAAAAAATAGAGGAATTAGCTTGTAGGTCCCATTTTAGTGGTAGGTCCCAGTTTGGAGAATTGGGGTCTAGAACCTTCCAGAGATATTTTGAGTGATCAAATGGAAATTTTGGGGGTCAAAACCTTGTGAGCATAGCTCCCAAAACCTCAATACTATTCTACACACTAATACCTTTCCAATGGTGTGAAAATCACCTCAATCATAGCTCATATGCGAAAGTTATGCCTTCTGCAAGTTGACTATCTTGTTGATCACCATGGTATTGATGGATGCCATGTCAGCTCCCATTACTCAAATAAGTGGGGATAGCCAAATGTGGACGTTCATGATGATTCTAGAAGATCCAAAACATGACACTAATTGAGGTTTGAGGCATGCAAAAAACCCTAAACCTGGACGACTCTCAAGTTATGTTAAATATTAGGCCACTAGGAAGAGAGGGGATCCCATTCTTTTAGCATTTTACTTGTTCCATAGTTGAGCAGAGCATATATAAGTGTGATTGGGGAGCATAACATAGGAGGAAGAAGTTTCTATAGTATCCATTTAGGCCATTGTGTCAAAGGAGACTCCATAATGAGTGCCCCTTTCTTTGTATTTGCATTTTCATAATTGAAGAAAATAGAGCAGAGCATATGCCTCACCTTCTAGCTAGGTTTTCTCCCATTTTGGGTTTCCTAAGATACATCTTGTGTCCATTTGTATGGATGGTGTTTACATTTGCTTACTCTGTCATTTTCATATTTTAGTTATTTTCATAAATTTGAGCCATAATCTAGTGACAATTAATCTAAAATCTAAGGAAATAAACCTACATAATAAAATATTCCAACATAATACAAGATCTATTGTGATGAACTATTTGAGTGGAATATCCATGGTAGTTTATAGATCAATGTTTGACCATATTTTACTATGGTTCAATATGTTCAACCAAGGGTGGTCATATTTAACCATGGTTGAATTTGGTTGATCTTAGGTGACCATGGTTGACCATGTTTAACTATGGTTAACAATGTTTTACTATGGTTAATTATGTATAACAATGTTTTCCTATGGCTGACCATGTTTGACTATGGTTAAAATTAGTTGACCATGTTTGTTTATGGATTGGCCATGTTTAACCATGGTTTTCTATGGCTAACCATGTTTGGCTATTGTTTACCATGACTAACTATGGTTGACCACAATGGACCAAGGTTAACTATGGTTGACCATGCCTAGATATGGTTGACTATTATTAACTTTGGTTGTCCATGTTTGACTATGGTAGACTATAGCTAAATATATTTGACTATGGTTGATTATGGTGGTATGTGTTTGACTATGGTTGACTTTAGTTGACTATGGTTAACTTTGATTGATAATGGTTGAGTATGTTTGACTATGGTTGGCTTTAATTAACTTAGGTTGACTATGGTTAAATTTGGTTGACCATGTTTGACTATGGTTGACCATGTTGAGTATGGTTAAATGTGGTTAACTATGGATGGCTATGATTGACCATGTTTTACAGTAGTTGTCTTTGGTTGACCATGGTTGTCTTTGGTTGAATTTGGTTTTTTACTATGGTTGATCATGGTTGTCTATGGTTGTAAATGGTTGACCATGGTTGACAGCGATTGAATATGGTTAACTTTGGTTAGTCATGATTTACTATGGATGATTGTGGTTGAATTTGGTTGGAAATTATTCACTATGATAGACTTTAATTTACTATGGTGGACCATGTTTGACTATGGTTTACCATGATTGACTATGATTCACTTTGGTAGACCATGGTTGGACATGGTTCACGACGGTTGACTATGGTTGACCATGTTTACTATGTTTAAAGAACATTTACTATGGTAATGTGATGTTCATCATGGTGGACTTATGTTGAATTGCTACATTCCTCAATGGTTGTGTCGCATTATGATGCCCATCAAGGGTTATGTAACATTGTGACATTATTCAAGGGCTATTTTGGATTGTAATGTTCCCCAATGATTATGTCACAGTATGACAATCCTTTTCATTGACTTATGTTGAATTTATATGTTCCTCAATGGTTATGTCACACTGCGATGTTCTTGAATGGGCATGATGCATTGTGATATTCATCTTGGTTGACTTATATGGAATTTCTATGTTCCTCAATGGTTATGTTGCATTTCAACATTCATCAATGGTTTTTTCACATTTGTGATGTTCCTCAATGGTTATGTCCCATTGCAAGGTTCATCTTGCTGGACTTATGTTGAATTATAGTGTTTTTGAAGGGTTATGTCACATTTCAAAGTTCATGAAAGGATATGTTGGATAGTGATGTTCCTTAATGGTTATGTAACATTGCGACATTCAGCTTAGTTAATTTATCTCGAATTGCTATGTTTATGAATGTTATGTCACAATGGGATGTTACTCAAAGGTTAGGTTAGGTTAGGGCGATGTTCTTTAATGGATATCTCAAATTATGATATTTATCATTGTTGAGCTATGTTAGCCATGGTTGTCTTTAGTTGGCCTTGGTTCACTATGGTTGACTTTGGTTGAATATGGTTGACCATGTTAATTATTGATATCCATGGTTAACTGTAGTTGACCATGTTGATTATGTTTAACCATGGTTTACAATGGTACTGTTGCATTGCAATGTTCATCTTGGTTGACTTATGTCGAATAGCTACGTTCCTCAATCGTTGTGCCACATTGCAATGTACATTAAGGGTTATGTCACATTGTGACATTCCTCAAGGGTTATGTTGGATTGTGATGTTCCCTAATGATTATGTCACATTGTGACATACATCTTCGTTGACTTATGTCAAATTGCAACGTTCTTCAATGATTATGTCACATTGTGACATACATCTTTGTTGACTTATGTCAAATTACAACGTAGTTGATTATGTCACATTCTGATGTTCATCGAGGAATATGTCACCTTGTAGAATTCCTTAGGAATTATGTCAAATTATAGTGTTTTTGAAGGGTTATGTCACAATGCAATGTTCATCAAGGGTTATGTCACAATGCATTTTTACTTAAGGTTTATGTTGGATTGTGATGTTCCCCGATGATTATGTCACATTATGATGTACATCTTCATTGACTTATGCCAAATTTCAATGTTCCTAAATGATTACGTCACATTGTGGTGTTCATCAAGGATTATGTCACATTATGGCATTCCTTATGAATTATGTCAATTTGCAGTGTTTTTGAAGGGTTATGTCACAATGTGATGTTTATCAAGGGTTATGTCACAATGCGATGTTTTTGAAGGGTTATGTCATAATGCAATGTTTATCAAGAATTATGTTAATTGAGACATTCCCTAAGAATTATTTCGAATTGTAGTGTTTTTTATGGGCTATGTTGCATTGCGACATTCATCAAAGGATATGTTGGATTGCAATGTTCCTTAATGGTTATGTTTCATTGTGACATTTATCTTGGTTGACTTATGTTCAATTTCCATGTTTCTGAAAGGTTATGTCACATGAAATGTTACTCAAGGGTTAGGTTAGATTGTGATGTTCCTTAATGGTTATTTCATATTGCAATGCTTATCATTATTGAGTTATGTTAACCATGGTTTTCTTTAGTTGGTCATGGTTCACTATCGTTGACTTTGGTTGAATATTGTTGACCATGTTGATTATGTTTAACCATTGTTTATTATGGTAATGTTTCATTGTGATGTTCATCTTGGTTGACTTATGTCGAATAATTATGTTCATCAATGAATACAATATCTCTCTCCTCCATTATATATACAAGTAGGTGAGGGAGACTAACATAAAATAAGGGCATGCATCCATGAAAATGACTAAAATGGAAACCCCACATGGATAACTCTACACTAAAAATATGTACATGTGTCAAAATAGGGTTTGTTCAACCCCTAAAGTAAAATCCCGTCCAAGCATGATCCTCCTTGGGATTAATGCCCCTCCTCCAAGATGGTGCACTCTCCAACAATATGTTAGTCAAATACTCCCTCTTACATAGTGTTCTACTATTCAAGTGTCCTCATGTGATGTGTTCCTCCTCTAAATGCATTTCCACATCCTCTCATGTTCCCAATGCTACTCTCATATGTACCATTGTGGTCACTAAGCTCCAATTATCCTCCTCAACATATGTGTTTGGTTCCATACCAACCAACATGAAGTATGCTCCTCAACCCGAGCTTTCTCAACTGAAGTGTCCAACCTACAAGGCATATATTGCATGGTCCCAAGCTTCAAGGGATAAGTGGCTAGCACTCCTCTATTCAACAAAATGGGTATTCTAATAGAAGATTAACAGCTTCAGTAACCACTCACTCAACCATATCAAATATCAACACACCGATGTTTTTACGTGGTAAAACCCATGTGGGGAAACATCCACGTCCCCAACCAACTTGGCCACTTAGAGAAATTTATTAATGCAAAAGAAAATATTAAAAAGATATTTACAAGAGAGTTTATCACAATCGATCATCGAAAAATGACCCTCCATGGTATTTAAATAGAGATCATGGACCAATCGAGTGTTAAGTCACAGATAAATGAAGCCAGAGGAGAATATGAACTATATGATCACTCTATGTTGGGAACATATTGTAACCGTCAGATTACCTAGCTACAAATGCATATTAATGCATACTAAAGAAACACACTTTTACCTGATGACACATTAGATCAAGTTGATCTTAACTAACTCCTAAGTGTCTAAGTATCCTAACATCCCCCCTTAAGAACAACTTGTGATAGGATTGAAGGATTTACAAAGGTGGCATAGTAGGAGAAGGAAGGAGGCATTAGAGCCTATCTCGCCTTAAAGATAATTTATTGAACTCCTAGCATAGATCAAAGTTTGGAAAACTTTTATTTTTTAAGATACTTTGTGAAAATGTCTGCAACTTGATCTTCTTTAGGGAAAAAGAGCACTTTAATAACTTGATCATTAATGAGATTTATGATGAATTACATGTGTATATCAATGTGTTTTTTGCATCAGTGTTGAAATGGATGTTTGACAAGCTTGATGGTACTCTGATTATCGCACTAGAGGATTTTATGATGTTTTTTCTAGAATCAAAACTCTGAAAAGATTTGTCGAAGCCATAAGGCTTCTTGACTTACATTAACCACTGCTTGATACTCTTCTTTTGATGAAGAAAGAGTAATATATTGTTGTTTCTTACAGGTCCAAGTGACAGGTCCTGAACCAAGGCTAAAAACATAACCTATAGTATAATTTCGATCATCAAGATCATTGGCCCAATCTAAATTAGTGAAACCAACCAATAAAGGAGTCCTCCTGAGTTGTAATGTATCTCGAATTGAACTGTACCCCAGACATATCGAATTATCCTTTCAGCTGCTTTCCAATGGATTTCATGGGGTGTTTGCATATACTGGGAAACAAGACGAACAACAAAGGAAATATCAGGATGGGTATGAGTCAAGTATAAGAGGCTACCAACTAGATGATGGTACAAAGTGTCATCAACTTTGGGAGAAGTACAAGTGGAAGCAAGTTTCACTCTACATTGGAAGGGAGAAGGGGCTGGTTTTTAATCTTCCATGTGAAAATGATGAAGAAGGTCACAAGCATACTTAGACTAGGAAATAAAAATTCATTCCTTGGTTTTCAAAACTTGGAGGCCAAGGAAATAGTGCAAATAGTCTAAGTCGATCATTTCAAAATTATTCTTAAGGTTGGTTTTCGCATGGTTTAAAAGTTTTGGGTCACTAGCAATGAGGATAAGGTCATCAACATAAAGAAAAATGATTATGAGATGGATTCCTACTTTCTTTGTATAGACATTAGGGTTAGAATGACATCTAGAAAATAAGGTATTAATAAGAAAGTTGTCCATTTTGGAATACCAAGCTCAAGAATCTTGCTTAAGACCATAAAGAGATTTGTTAAGGAGACAAATAAGGCTAGATTCATTATGTACATAGCCAATAGGTTATTCCAAGTATATTTTTCTTGCAAATCCCCATGCAAGAAGGTAGATTTAACACCCATCTTAAGGACCTCCCATTTAGGTGAGGCTGCAACATATAGAACAAGGCGAATGGAATTCATTTTGACTACATGGGAAAATGTTTCATTACAGTCAATGTCTTCAATTTGAGAGAACCCTTTGTAAACTAACCTAGCCTTGTGTCTTTTAGAACTTTCATATTATTCATACTTATTTTTGTAGACCCATCTACATTTAACAAGTTTTCTTCCTTTCGAAATAGATATAAGATCCTAAGTATCGTTTTCCATTAAAGAACGATACTCTTCATTCATTTTTGTATCCCAATCTGGATGACCTAAAGCTTTTGAAAATATATTTGGATCATGAGTCTCTAAAACTTGAGCCAAAAAAGAGGAGGCTCGTTGGAACTGTGAATGTGTCCGACGCTAATTTGAAGGATCAATGGAAAGATCACCACCTACTTCTCGTGTTGAACAGACCCATCTAGGAAGTGATGGTTTTGGTACAAGTTCATGTTCAATGGACTCATCTAGAGGAAGGTGAGAAGGCGAAGGTGAATTTTCATCCTCACTATCATCATCTAAAGAATAGGAAACTAGAATAAGAATAGAAGATAACAAAAACACCAAAGATGGATCACAGGTCGAAGAAGGCACAAACATTGAATTATGCTCACAAGCCAAGATATTTTCATCAAATTTAACATCTCTTTGAATAATAATTTCAGTTGAATGAGGTTGAAGAAGTTTGTAACCTTTTACATCTTCAGAATAACCAATAAAAATACACTTCTCACTTTTAGTCTTTAAAATTTTCCTTTTCTGATCAGGAATGTGAGCCCATGCTACACTGCCAAATACAGAGAAGTGGCTTATATCTAGCATAATGTTATTCTATGCTTCTTTTGGTGTTAAATTTTTAAGAGCCTTTATGAGAGTGTGATTTACTATGTAATTTGCATAGTTAGTGGCTTCCACCCAATACTTTACACTTAACCCCTTAGATTGGATCATACAATTAGCCATTTCTTTTAATGTGCGGTTCTTTCTCTTAGAAACACCATTTTTCTATGGTGTATATGGAACAATGTGTTGCATTTGGATTCCATCTGCAATGCGGTAACTTTTAAATTCATTGTTTACATATTCGCCTCCATTATCCATTCTTAACCTTTGAAGTTGATGTCCATATTGATTTTCTACAAGGGCCTTGTAGGACAAAAACTTGTCAAAAACTTTGCTCTTGAGTTTTAAGAAGTAAACCCAAGTGCGTATGGAAAAGCCATCAATAAAATTTAAGAAACACTTACACTTAGAAAAAGAAGGAGAAGAAATTGGACCACACAAGTCACTATAAACAAGCTGCAAAGGGGTCAAGGCGTGCCAAGAGGCACATTTTTCAAAATTGTCTCAATGATGTTTGTCAAGAACATAACCGAAACAAACACCATCTATGCAAGAAATAAGAGGAAGACTAGTCACCATATTTTGATTACAAAGTTGCTACAATGAGCGATAGTTTAAATGACCAAACCGCTCATGCCAAATTTTTTTCAAGTCATCACTGTGAGCAACAAAAATTGATGGAAAATATGATGACCCAAAGTTGTCAAACTTGTACAACCTGGTGATAACATCAACAATTCTAGTTGCAAGAACATGCTTAGGATCTTTTAGATCCTTGATTACAACTTGGTGAGGTGAAAACTCTATGGTTTTACCTTCACCTGAATGAGTAATCTGATATATTGATAGAAAGTTGCAGGAAAGACTTGGAACACATAATACATTATTGAAATGACCATTATCTACCTGAACTATTCTAGACCCTACAACACTAAGATATCTATCATTACCAACAAATATTTTATTGGTGTTACATTCATTTAGAGCAGAAAATATGGATTTATCCTTAGCCATATGATAAGATGTTATAATATCAATAAGCCACTCATAAGAAGAAGAAGTAGAAGTTTCATTGAAGGAGAAACTAGAAGCAAAAAGTGCATGTCCATGACAAGAAGAGTTATAAGAAGAAGAATAAATACTAATGTTGTGCTTCTTCATTGTTGCTTCCAAAGCTTCCATCTTCTTAAAACATTTGGACTCTACATGACCATATTTCCCATAAAGTTGCAATGTATGTCAATCTTCTTATTTTTAGATTTTTCTCCTTTGTCACAAGTAGAAGAAGAAGACGGTGGAGAGGGTTTGGGACCCTTGTTTTTCTTGTTGTTGTGGTGAGGGTGTTGCTTCTTTGGATTCTTGGATTTATCTTTCCGTTAGACCGCTAAGGATTTGTTGGGTGTACCTGCAATGCTAATCAGTCCAAGTTGCAAAAGCTTATCTTGTTCTCAAATTAGAGTATCGCAAAAGGAATCAAGAGAGGGTTCTTTATAAGCACTCCCTAAATCTTCTCTACTGGCATAAAAGGTAGATACAAAAACAGAATATGCACTACCTAACTTAGCAAAGTGGTGAGGAATATGGTGATCCATATACCTAAATTGTCGGAAAATGGGCCTAATGTAGTAGTGGTGAGGAATATGGTGATCCATCTCAATGCAAAGTGGATAGAGACTTATCTAAGTTGTGTTAGATAAAATCTCATTATAATGCAACTAGAGTTTGGTGCACTTGGGAGGTTTGATGAATCCATCAATGAAATGAATATATAAAGTAAATTAGTAATGGAGTTTTTGGGGAAATGGTTCATTGGGCTTCAATCGTGTAGGATTTGTAAATCTTTCTCCAAATGCTCTTGTTTATATTTCTCCTGGAAAACTTTAGAGCATCCACGAAGGAGGTGTGTGGAGGTGCCTTGTCAATATCAAGATCAACTCGATCGAGGAATGAAAAGGCTCTTGCATACCACTGAGGGTCCAACTCACATTCTAATTATTGCATAGAGGACATGAGCCCTAGATATGTATACCTAAGGTGACCAAACTGGGAGTTTTTTGTCTATGTGAGCTTGCATAGCATCACCATCACATGGAATATAACCGAAGCAATGAGTGGGGTAGTACCAAACTTCATAAAAATGACGCCATGAGGAATTGATGTCTTGGCATGAATGTCCTTGGATAACATTGAGACAAGTACCATCTTTTTATGGCTATGGACTATTGCTCAAAGATATGGTCCGCAAATATCAAACCCATATAGGAGAGTAGGGGTGACCATCAAGTGAAAGAGGCAGCTCTTTGTCTGAAATTGAAGTTGGAAGCATGCCTTCTCTAGGGTGGTGAGAGAGACATAATGCTTGCTCAATGTACACTCTGTCATATTGTCAAACTAATATGTGGCACAAAAAATAATACTCCAATTATACTTATGGTGTGTGCTTGTCTCAACTCTCATGTGTCTTATGTGATTATCACATAATTGAGTACTTCATCTCTTACATATTGTCGAAAACCATAATATTTATTTTTGTCAAATTGTTACATCAAAACAATCACATGTTTTACAAACAAGAAGATCACATACATCAATTTAACCTTCCACTAAGTTCTAACCTTAAATTACATTTTATATATATATATATATATATATATAATAATTTATTTTTAAG
>JZKD02S1852417.1:50352-60466 GCA_000966675.3 Picea glauca
ACGCTTTCCAAGGGTGTGATCCATCTCATAAAAATGAATTAATTGATATTGTTTCTAAGTATGATGATATTTTTCAGGAACCAGATGGATTACCTCCTAAGAGGGAAATCCAACAAGAGATACATCTTCAGTATGATTCTCCTCTTCCTAATGTGGGCATGTATAAAATGTTAGTTGTGGAGATGACATATATCATAAAGTAGGTACATGGCTTATTGGATCAAGGGATCACCAGGCCCAATTCATCTCCTTGTGGTTCTTTGATCGTAATGGTGCCAAATAAGGATGACACATGGAGAATATGTGTCAATTACCAGGCTTTAAATAAAATCACGGTGAAAAATTGATACCCTCTTCCTCGCATAGATGATTTACTTGATCAATTGAAGAATGATATCTATTTCACTAAGTTGGATTTGCACAATGGATATCATCAAATGAGAGTCACATAACAGGATGCATGGAAAATTGCCTTTAAAACCAAACATGGATTGTTTGAGTGGTTAGTTATTCCATTTGGGCTTTGCAATGCTCCGACAACTTTCATGCGTGTGATGAATGATGTATTCATGCCTTTCCTAGATGACTTTGTGATTGTATATTTAGATGACATTCTTGTTTTTAGCGGGACTTGGGATGAGCATGTGAGGCATGTAAAGAAAGTATTGGATACTTTGCAAAGGGAAAAGTTGTATGTAAAACTGTCTAAATGTGAATTTGGCCAAACTACACTTGTGTACTTAGGTCATATTGTAGGAGGAGGACAATTGAAAATTGACCCTTCCAAAATTGATGTAATTGTAAGTTGGCTCGAGCCAAAAAGTGTAACCAAAGTATGAAGCTTCTTAGGTGCAGTCCAATATTGGAGGAGATTCATTCCAAACTTATCTTTTATAGCATCTCCCTTGCATGCCTTAACTAGTGTGAAGAACACTTTTCAGTGGGAAG
Organism: Picea glauca; assembly: GCA_000966675.3. Lineage (NCBI taxonomy): Eukaryota > Viridiplantae > Streptophyta > Pinopsida > Pinales > Pinaceae > Picea > Picea glauca. Next base: position 51,301 of record JZKD02S1852417.1, read on the forward strand.
GAAAGAAAGAAAAAGATTTCAATATTTTGAAGGAGAAGATCAGTACCGCACCAGTATTAGCACTGTCGAATCTTCAACAGCCTTTTGAGATCGAGAATATGCCAACGGATACGCCATGAGTACAATATTGATGCAATATTGTAATCCTATCTGTTACCACTCTGAAACTTTTAACCAAGATGTTGTTAACTTTCCTACATATGATAAATAGTTGTATGAATTAGTCTAGAGCATAAAGAAATGGAAACTCTACTTGTTTGGAAGGAAATAATCATACATATAGATCACCAACCCTTATAGTATCTTCAAGCACATACCAAATTGCAACGATCTCGACACTACAGATGGATGGGTTTTCTACAACAATTTCACTTGGTAATCAACTACAAAAAGGGTACAAGTAACAAGGTAGCTGATATGCTTTCTAGACCTCTCATTGTTGCTTCTATTGTTTTGAAGAATGCTTCTTTATCTCATGATAGCTATGTAGAAAAATATGCCATCGATGAAGATTTTAAAGAAGTATATGTGAATCTAACCCTTGATGCACGGGTAGAGAACTATTGTCTGCAAGGAAAACTACTCTACCATATTGGAAAGCTATGTATTCCTACAAGTGAATGAGTCCATGTAATACGAGAAACTCATACTTCTCTTGTGTCTGGGCATTTTGGTGTTGAAAAAACTATGGCTCATTTGTAGAGGTTTTGTTACTAGCCTCAAATGAAAGCAATTGTAACTAAATATGTAAAGGGGTGTGTGATGTGTTCTACTTGTAAGCCCACTAATAGAAAAATGGAGCTATACTCACCACTTCTTGTTCCATCCCATCCATGGGAAAGTGTCTCCATGGATTTTGTAGGGGGTTTACACATGACCAAAGGGGGTCATGATTATTTGTATGTGGTAGTGGATAGGTTCAACAAAATGTGTATCTTGATGCCATGTAAAAAGAAGATCACTATTGAGTAGACTGTTAATCTCTTCTTTCAGCATGTTTGGGTTCACTTTGGGTTACCCACATCCATCGTATCAGATCGAGATACTCGATTCCTTGGGGACTTTTGGACTAGATTGTGGAGACTAATGGACACCGAATTGAAGAGGAGCACTGCTTTCCATCCACAGACTGACAGAAAGAAAGAGGTGGTAAACCAAATAGTGGTACTTTTTTCTTCGAGGCTACTACAACAAGCATCCCAATTTATGGGATGAACAGTTACCCTATGTACAACATGTGTACAGCCGAGCTTTACATTCATCCACTAAGATTTCACCTTTTGAGACATGTTTTGGGTACCTACCAAAGTTTCCTTTGGACTTGATGTACGAGAGAGATGACAATGTAAATGAAGAATGGACAAAGGACAAAGCCCGCAAGTTCATCTAGAGGATTCAACAGATACACCAGGATGTTCGGGAACAATTGGAGAAAATTCAAGCATGGTATAAATCTCAACATGACAAGCACAAGGTTGATCATCAGTTCTAGGTTGGAGACCAAGTATGGCTTCACATCAACAAGGAGAGATTGAAGGGTGAAGGAAAGAAACTCAAGCCCATTCGTTATGGACCCTTCACTATCTTGGAGAAAAGTGGTACCAATGCTTTTCGTCTGGATCTTCCACCTTATATGCAGATTTACTCAGTTGTGAACGTTGATAACTTGAAACTTTTTGAGCCTCCCATGATCATGGATCAAGATGAGGAAGTTTCAATACCATCAGTTGGTGAGTTTTCACCTAAGTACTTGGATGAGCTACAGGAAGATATCATCCTGGATAGAAGGACGGGGACTTCAAGTAGGGGTGATGTTGATAATCTTTGAGTAGGATTAAAAGGCACACATCCAAGCAAGGTAAAGTGGATCAAGAAGGAAAAAGTGAGGGGAATCTTCCCTCACTTACCTGTTGATTAATGAAAGCTTTTGGTGGTCCAAAAAACTCTCAGTGGGAAGGCGTGATCCAAAAAGGATCCAGAGAAGGTAAAGAACAACTTAGAACTCACAGAGGACACTCATAATGCTCAAAATGGCTTCAGCAGACAGAGAAAGGGAAAAAAATTCAAAGTTCCCAAAACTCAGTGAAAATGGCATGATCGTGAAGAGCGCATCACAATATTTCCAATGGCGCAAACAGATCGTCAAATGGAGTTACAATTTGAAATATATTCACGGTCAAAGTTGTGGTCAAACATGGCAAGTCAACAAGGGCCACATCATCATCTGTACTTATGACATCAGCATGACGTCAGCAGCTGACATGGAAGGATGGCATTAGCATGATGACTTTTGATGTCATCATGCCATGTGGCAGCACCAAAGGCTTCCACGTGTCACCCGCTAATAGGCTTCTTAGAGGTCCATGTGGACCAGTAGGAAAATTCCACATGGCACCCCCAGGCGATGCCACGTGGCACCACCTAGGAAGCGCCATGTGTCATGTACGAATTGACGAGGTGATGATTTCAGAGATCAGGTGGACCAATCAACAGATGTTACGTGGCCCAATCAGCGGGTGACACGTGGCACCCCAAAACGCCCAAGGAGGGCCCGTAATCGAAAAATAAAAAATATATATGGATAGGACCCCGCCAAATATAGCGGAGGTCCCGCCATATCTGGAGAAAACCGCCACATATAGAATCTGCCAACCAAATCTAGTAGAGGTTATAACTATAGAGATAAAATGGTGATCCCACGGGTTTGACCCTAGGACCTCCCCACATCCAACGCTCTAACTTTAGCGCCATAACCAATCTGCCTAACTGTTCCGTTGGAACATCAGTCTGCTCAGTTTTCTTTTAATTACGCCAGCCACCAGAGGGGGACATAGACCGTATGAATGTGGGCATGGTTTACGAGGAAAAGGACTGTCATTATTGCAGGTTTCAAAGGGCACATAAACTGAGACAAAATTCTTCTTGGGTTTGGGAGTGATAGAGTCAAATCAAGGCGTGGAGACAATCATTTTTGGGTAATTCGACGCCACAAATTCAGTGGTGATGTATTTTTTCTGATATGATCATTATTTTTGTAGCTTGATTTTAGAATGAAGTCTATTTATGTATTTTCCAAATTCTTTTGTCAAGTTAATGAAAGAGCCTACCCATTTGAGAGCAGGACTCGGAGACGTAGTCCACCAGGGACGAACTCCGTTATCAAGTTTTTGTGTTTAGATATGATGCTTATGTACCTTGATTTTTAAGTTTTCCCTCCTTTAATGGTGCACCTTAATTTATGTTTATTTAATGCAATTCTTTATAAGTCACGATGAAAAGATCTTGGATCATAAGGAGGGAGTCCCCTAGGACTTGAAGATGATTGATTCCTTTTTCAATAAAAAGGAGTAAGACTAATTTCAATGCTACAAGCTCACTCTAATTTTTTGTTGATTGGCCAGTGTCGACTTTGAATATGAGGGTATGGTTTTGTGAGAGGAAGATCATTCCACCTGCTCCTTCACTGGGTGTAGCTCCTTGGGATGCTCCATCAAAAAAGGCCCACAGGTATTGAGTGTCAATAATCAGGGCATTATTTTGTGCACATCGACAGATTGATGAGAATTGAGGGAAAGCTCTTATGATGTTCAGACTTTGTGAGGCACACTTGAAAGATAGTGTGACCTTGTTGTCAAATATTTTTTTCATTTCTAGCAATCCATACTCCCCAAGCTATAGTGAGGGGAAAGGATTTGAAGGCTTTGTCTCCTTGTCTTTGTGCCATTTTCTAAAGGTTGCTTTGATTGAGTCTCTTTTCCATTTTGTTTTCAAACCTATGAGACCTTAGACTTTGCTCCAAACCTGCTTAGTGAAGGGATAAAGGAGGATGAGATGTACATTTGTTTATAAATCTTCTTCACGTAAACTACATCTTCTTGGGCCTTCATAACTTCTTTTTTGAAGTAAATCCCAGGTTAGGCTTCTATTATTTAGAAACAACCATATAAATAATATGGCTTTGGTAGGGTATTTTTATTTCCAAAGCGCTTTCCAACACCAACAGGAGGGCATGCCAAAGCCTTCAAAGGCTAAAAGGTTGTAGTCAAGTCTAGGTTTATAACCACCCACTGGGTTTTCCGACTAGAGGATTTCATCTTCTTCTTCATTGATGTATACACTACATTTTTTGAGATAGTTGTTGTAAGAGTTCCATATTCTTGCATATTCTTCATCTCGGTCCAAATCTCTCCAAGTAATCCATTGTGGTTGCCTATAGTTTAATGCTTTCGCTATTGTGATTTGATGTAGAGAATAAAAACCCTTTGATTTGAGATCAAGGATGAGGGGTATGGGTAGTCAATGTTATTCTTTGCTTCCAAACCAAAGGTCAAATTCAAGATGGACCTTCTCTCCTTTTCCAACCCTCCAGATTAACCATTATCCAATTAGAGGAAAAGCCATAGTGGTGTCTTTCCAGATGATGGAAGAGGACTAAACCTTTTTTTAGGGAGCAGTTCTAGTCTTTGATAGATATATGGCCAATATAATAATCCTTCATGACCTAGGCCCAATATCCCTTTCCCTAAATCCGTCTCATACATTCTTGGATGCCAAGGCTTTGGAGAAAAGTAAAATATTTTTGAGGTCCTAGCCTCCTTGTGTTTTATGGATGACCATGTTTCTTTAGGAGACCAATGTCATTCCTTTCTTCTCCTGGTTTCATGCCCATTAGAATTGGTAAAAAAAAATTGAGCACTCAACACACCCTTAAAATTTTATGGAGTTTTAGGGTACCACTTTTAATTTGTTTGCAGTTTGCTTGCATTTTTCATCCTTTTACATTCTTATGCTTGGTTGAGTTTCTTTGAGTCTCATTTTTTATCATTGTTTGAACAAGTAAATCGAGCTTGCATTGAACCCAAAGGAGCCATAATCATGTTTGATAATTGATCGACCAAGTAATAGAAGTTGAAATGCATAATTCTTTAAAAAATCACTCTCTTGTGGATTGGGACGATGAAGGTAATGGATCAGGTAGGGACATGATGTTTGAGTAAACTATTAGATCTTTGAAATCAACCCGAACCGATGATGATTGAGCGGGAATGAATCATTGGTCCATCGACGTCGACCAATTCACTATGGAAACACACACAAAATTAATCTTTCCCATGTCACCCGACGTGACCATTGGGTAAAAGCCAGAACTCTATTAGTTGAGATTGGTCAACAAACCTAAACATGAACCTTCAAGATTTCGACACACACCCATCGTCCGATCTAAGAAATCAATAAATCTCAACCATCCATGGTTAACGAGGGAAGTGTTATTTTGTGAGTTGTTAAGGTGCCACATAAGATGCCATGTGTCAGTCGTACTAAGGTCACGCCATCATCTGTATGCCTCCCATGTCAGAATTCACGTTCTCTTTCCAACTAGGTCATATGCCACATAACATTATCATTCCATCTTTTGTATCAAGACACATCAATGCCACATCATGTCTTGAGATACATTCTCATCGATCATTGAGGGTTCATGGCGTTTGTTTTTACGTTAAAAGGTATCCACACCAATCAGTGGGCATTGATGGACCCATCCACCTTCATCCAAGTCGGCTAATGCTTTCATCTAGCACACTCACACATGTACCCAATGACCGATGGGTGTTATACATAAGACAGTATTGGTCATCCGATCAAATGAACAAATGCATCTAAACCATCAATTCTATAATTGGATGACTTGTCCCCTGATTGCGCTCCAGGTGTGATCGTTGACACATCATCTTACTCACCTACCAAAGAACCATCAATACCTCACCTTACCTACCACGCCAACCAGCCATGTCACTTTCACCTGTACCCTACACCCAATGGTCTCTATCATATAATGATATTGATCATCCGATCAAAAGGAAGGATTCAATCTGAGACATCATATTACTAATCCTATATTTCACTTTGCCTCACAATTGAAGTGGATCCCATGATGTGCCAACAAACTATATCCAAAATTAGGTATCGACACATTCCATTTGAATGCCACATTGATCTTCCATGTCACCCACACACACACTCAATTGATGTCAACTCTGTACGGTTGTGGAAATATATAATTGGATCGACTTTATTTTTGAAATGTGCATGGAGTTGTACAACCCCTGAACCTTACTAGACCACAACATATCGAGCCAAATGACTCGCAAACCATCGATAGTCACCTCCACGTATCAAGTAAGCCATTAAAGGTTGGCGGGAGGTACCTCCATTGCATTAAACACCATTAATATGAAATATTTATCCTCGTGGTTTAAAGATTTGGTTGTTAAGTTGTGTTCTCCCCAAAACTTTTGCATTATTCACTTAGTTGAGCACATTTTGCATGTTTACTTTTGATTTCTAACGATTGAATTTTGAAACACCTATTTTAAATCTGGTACTGAGAGATTTAGCTAACCAATAATGCTATATTTAACAAGTTGTTGTCAGGTAAGATCTATTCTACTGAATTTTAACATTGTTTGGTAAAATATATGTTTATGTTACACAATATCAAGTTTTAAGAGCATTATTATGATGTTTTCTTACCATGAATTATTTCTTGCAGAAGCGATACCTCTGAGAAAATATCCTGCACAAAGGATTCCCAAGAAGCCAAGGACGTGGGATGGTGATGTTGAACATGGTTCTATTTTCGTGCTTTCACAAGCAGAAGAAGCCCCTACATCTAGGAGTATATAATCCCTCATTGGGTTTCCCCCAAAGAATATTTAAAACCTTGTGTTGTTGTTTTGGGACACAGATCCATGCACAAGAGGCAGGGTTTCCACACATGTGCCAATTCCTTCATGGATTGATCCTTTTACAAAGTTTAACAATGAATACTACCCCGAATCAACCCCACATAGAAACTTGGAGCTTAGTGAAGTAGATGATGCAGTTTTCCCTATAATTAAGAAGTCCTTGTTGCGCTTTGTAGCTTCTAGGGCACCTGTCATACTCTATGTAGAACTGATGTAGTGGATTATTAGTCATACTAAATCCAAAGACTGTAAAATTGCAAATGAAAAGAGGGAATGTATAGTCTCCTTCCTACCCCAAGATTTAAATACCTACTAAAAATTCCTAGACCCCGATGAATCCCTCACCGAGAATTTTGTATTTCATTTTATCAGCGGTATGACTCCAGTAGGATACTGAGTAGTTGGTGGAAAGAAGACAAGAAAATTTTCAGTTGATCCACCCCAAGGTATGCCATTACTGGTTTAAGAGAACCATATATGTATTCCATTATCCTCTTATGTAGCACCAAGGTATGCCATTATTGGTTTCAAGCTTTCAAGTAGCACCAAAGGAATCACATGTTATAGCAGTAAAAAGAATATTCAGATACCTCAAAGGTACTGAAGAGTTTGGATTATGGTATCCAAAAGGGAAGGATATATCTCTTGTCACCTACACAGATGCAAATTGGTTAGGTTGCATTGATGATAAAAGAAGTACAAGTGGAGCATCTTTCTACTTAGGTGAGTGTCTAGTATCATGGTTAAGAAAGAAACAATCATCAATATCCTGGTCTACAGCAGAAGCATAATACATTACAACAATATCTTTTTGTACTTGGGTTCTTTGGATGAAGCATACCTTACAGGATATACAAGTAAAGTGTGATGAGTCCATTTCAATACTTTGTGACAACACCAACGCCATCAGTATATCCAAGAATCTAGTGATGCATTCCAAGACAAAGCATTTTCCAATCAAGTATCACTTTCTATGGGAATAGACTACAAAGAAGAACATCAAGCTAAAGCATTTAAAGACAAAAGAGAATATTGCAGATATCTTCGCCAAACCACTTGCAAGGGAAACTTTTGAGTATCTGTGGAAGAATCTTGGAGTAGTTTTTTCCCCACAGTGATTCACACAACATCAAGCTTAACAGGAAAGAGGGAGAGAAACAAAAGTCTCGAAGAAGTTTAAGAAAATAACCCTTTGAATGATTTTCATATACATCAGAGAGTTACACGAGGAAGCATCATGAAGAGAAATGTTAGTAGAGATAGCAAAGGCTTGTAGATAGGGGGAGCGACACCACGAGGAGGATTACCCTTTTCCATTGATGGAAAAGGGGGAGAAATAAAGAAATACATGGAGACAAAGAGAGAGAAGCATGTAGACATGGGGATCGATGGTCACAGGGGGAGCATGGGAATAAGTATTTTCATGCTGAAGTGTTGCCATCAATGCCAAAGGAGGATATTGTTGATAGTTTGGTTGTCATTGATGTCAACCCTTGAAGAAGCCTCAACTGTGTGGTTTTGGTACCTGAAGTTGAAAGAGGAATGTGGACATGAAGAACAGAGTAAATGAAAGAAATACCCTCATAGATGGACATTACTCGTCGTGTCATTTCCATTAATATGTGGGATGCCACGTAGTTCCTCGGGATTAGGGAGATATGACCATGTGAAGTTGGAAGCCCTGAAGAATGGGAAAGACACCCCAAGTTGGTTATAAATATTTAATGGAAGGGTAAATTTGTTGTAACAAGAAAACTCTAGAATCCCTAAATTAAGGAGAGTAGTTATCTAGCACAAGTATAAATATACCTCAAGGATTCATTCACTAACACACTCATTCATTGATTATCTATCTTGTGAACTAGTGATATTTTGCTAAGGTTGTGATGACATTTTTCTGAGGTAGCAAAGGAGGGTCGAAGGTGAAAGTCTCGGGTTGCAACAATAGTGGAAATGATGAGACAGTGACAGTGACAGAAACAATGGCCGAGACAGAGTGACAAAGGCAGTAGCAATGACAGTACTAATTAGAAGAGTTTGTGACATTGATAGTTGGTATACACCTATATTTCAGGGCGGCAGGACATGGAAAGGATAGGGGGTTGTAGCCACCTTTCAGTTAGAGTCGAAGAACTCAGGGGGTTGTAGCCTCTTTCTAGTTGGATCAAGAGAATTTAGGGAGTTGTAGTTTCCTTCAGGTTGGAGCAAGAGAATTCAAGGAGTTGTAGTTTCCTTAAGGTTGGATCCCGGGAATAAGGGGTTGGAGCCTCCTTCCATTTGTAGCTAGAGAATCAGGAAGTTTTTGCTTCCAATGAATGTATTCTTTTGATATATAAGAAAAGCATTATGTGGTTTTCTCCCATTTGGGTTTCCACATAAATTCTAGTGTATTGTGTATCTATTGTGATGTGATGTTGTTT
>JZKD02S1852417.1:74029-86304 GCA_000966675.3 Picea glauca
AAGGTCTGTCAAATCAAACATTCACATCTTTGAGTTTGCCATAGTTCTTGGCCAATATAGTTATTTTTACAGACTGGGGGAAACAGGGTGTTACAATTCCCTCCCCCTTAAAGGACCATCATCCTCAATGTTCTATATATCAATATGACGTGTATGTACATAAGTAAAAAAAATCGGATATGCCTGTTTCATGGCATCTTCCATTTCCCACGTAGTCTCATCTGGGCCAAAATGTTTCCACTGCACCTTGAGCTGTGCAATGGTTCGGTTTCTGAGTGGGGTTTCCTTTCTGTCCAGTATGCATTGAGGTTCTAGCAAGAATTCTCCCTCTGGTTCCACCTCGATCACAGACCGGTCAATTATATGATTAGAATCGTGTACATATTTCTTCAATAATGAAACATGGAAAACACTATGTGCTTTTACTGTGGGAGGAAGTGCTAGCCTATAGGCTACATGTCCCACTCTATCTAGAACTTCAAAGGGTCCACAATATCGAGGTGCCATCTTGGCACAAGATCCCATCCTCAGGGAACTCTTCCTGGGCCTAACTCTGAGATATACGTGGTCTCCCGTCTTGAATTCTCTTGGAGTTCTCTTTCGGTCGGCATAACTTTTTTGTCTGTTCTGAGCGGCCTTTAGATTTTGTTTTATCTTAATCACTTGTTGTTCCATTTCTTTCAACATGTCGGGTCCAATAGTAATTTTGTTTATGGGATTACTCCAACTGATTGGAGTGTTGCACGGCCTACTGTAGAGGACTTCGAAAGGACTCGTCTTCGGGGATTCTTGGTAGCCATTGTTGTAAGCGAATTCCACCAGTGGTAGGTAATCTTCCCACTTTTTGGGTTGATGCATTACATGCATCCTTAGCATGTCTTCTAATATTTGGTTCACTCTTTCCGTCTGTCCATCGGTTTGAGGATGATAGGCTGTACTAAACAGTAATTTGGTCTCCATACCAACCATCAAGGATTTCCAAAAGTTGGAAGTAAATTTCGTGTCTCTGTTAGACATGATCTCTTTAGGCATACCATGTAATCTGAATATATCCTTCATGAATACGTTGGCGATGTCTATTGCATTGCAAGTTGACTTGACGGGAATAAAATGAGCGGAATTACTCAATTTATCCACCACTTCCATGATAGTGTCATTCTGTCTGGTCGAGGTTGGTAATCTGGTGATGAAATCCATGGAGATGGTTTCCCATTTCCATTCCGGGATTGGTAGAGGTTGTAATAATCCTGCTGGGTGTCGGTGTTCTACTTTAACCTGTTGGCATTCTATGCATTTGGCTAAGTACTCAACTATGTCTTTCTTCAATCCAGGCCAATAGAATTGTTTCCTGGTGGTCGTGATCATCTTCTGGTATCCTGGATGACCAGTATATGGTCTTTTATGTAGTTCATCCATTATGAACCTCTTCAAGTCATCACAATATGGAATATACAATCTGTTTTTGTAAGTTATCAGACCTCCATCTATCATCTGGTAGCCTTCATACTTTAACCATGTGGGTTCTTTCTCCAGGTACGAGGTCACGGTCTGGAAGAATGTGTCCATTTCTTGTGCATTCCTGACTCTTTCCTTGACATTCGTCTCACAGGTGCTCACCTCTATTAGGTGAATTGTTTTCATACTCCTACTAAGGGCATCAACCACCTTATTTTCCTTTCCTTTAATATGTTTGATTTCAAAATCAAACTTGCTAAGGAAGGCCATCCACATAGCTTGTCTGGCATTGAGCTTTGGTTGGTCAAACAAATATCATAATCCAAAGTGATCTGTCATAAGTACAAATTTCCTTCCCAGGAGGTAATGCCTCCACATTTTTAAGGCGTGTACTATGGCGGCTAGTTCTAGATCATGGGTCACATAGTTGACTTCATGCTCATTCAATTTTTGGGATTCATAGCAGACTACACTTCTTCCTTGCATAAGGACTCCTCCGGGCCCTTCCTTGCAGGCATCTGTGCACACGAGGAAGTCAGCTTCGGGATCGACGATCTTCAACATGGGTGCGTGGGTCAATAGATGTTTTAGGGATTGAAATCTTTCTTCAGATTCTTGTGTCCACGTGAATTTAGCTCCCTTCTTATGGAGGGCAGTGATTGGACAACCAATCTTGGAGAATCCTTTTATAAATCTCCTATAGTATCCTACTAAGCCCATAAAGGATCTGATATCTAAAACGTCCTTTAGGTAGGCCATTCCATGATAGACCTGATCTTGTCAGGGTCTACTGCTACTCCTTCTTCAGATATGATATGGCCCAAGTAATGTATTTTCTTCTGGAAAAAGTCGCACTTGCTAAATTTGGCATAGAGTTGATGTTCTCTTAGCACTTGAAGCACAAGTCTAAGATGTTCCTCATGTTCCTCTCTATTCTTGGAGTAAATTAATATATCGTCAATAAAAACCAGTAAAAATTTGTCTAGGAATTTGCTGAGCACATAAAAGTGGCAGGGGCATTGGTTAATCCAAATGATACTACCACAAACTCATAGTGACCATATATCGTCCTGAAGGCAGTTTTGTGGATGTCTTCACCCTTGATTCAGACTTGATGGTATCCAGATCTCAAGTCAATCTTTGAGAAGATGGAAGCACCTCCCAATTGATCGAACAGGTCATCGATCTGGGTAAGGGGTACTTGTTCTTTATGGTTACCTTATTGAGTTGTCTATAATCTATGCACAGTCAGAGGGTACTGTCTTTCTTTTTCACAAACAAGACTGGTGCTCCCCATGGAGACACACTGGGTCAGATATAGCCTTTGTCCATCATTTCTTTTAGTTGTAATTTAAGCTCAACTAGCTCGGGTGTGCTCATCCTATAGGGTGTCCTAGACACTGGCACCAATCTTGGTGCAAGTTCTATCGAGAAGTCAATGTCCCATCTCGGAGGTAGACCCGGTAGCTCTTCTAAAAATACATCTCTATATTCTCTTAGTGTGGGGTGGTCTTCGAGGCTTGGTTTTTCATCTTCAACTGATTCCAGCACCTGTATCGCATATAGTGGACATCCCTTTCTACAATACTTTCTCATTTGAAGGGCTGATATTCGTCTCACTAAGACAGGTTTTTGGATCCCTTGAAGGATTATCCTTCTTCCTTCTTCACTTACACATTCTAAGGTTTTATGGTAACAATCCAGTCTGGCTTTATATGTGGCTAGCCAGTCCATACCAATCAACAGGTCATACGATCCTAGGGGTAGTATGTTAAGGGTTGCTTGGGTGGGGAATTCACCCATAGTGAATTGGCAAGCTGGTATGACCTCCTCTACCTTTCTTTTGGTGCCAGTGGCTAACTGTACCAACCATGGCTTGGCATGTTTATGTGGCTGTAATTTACACTTATCAACATCCTTAGGAGCTATATAACTCAAATTTGAACCAGGGTCAATTAGAATAGACACTAGATGGTTGGTGATCATACCTTCCATCTCCACCACTGAAGATTGGTGGTCAACTTGTTTATTATCCAAGGCTGCATAAATTTGAGGCACACTCCTTGCCACGTCATTGACGGTGGTAGCTTCTTGAACATTGTAAATTCTCCGACTGTTCTATTGTCGGTGCGGGCAGTCCCTTAGTACATGTTCTTCTCCACAAACCCAACATTTCAAGGGTTCTCTCTTTGGGTTATCAATCTTTCCTAGGGTAGATCCAGAAGGTTTATTTCCACTCTGGGAGGGGAAATTCTGTTGATGTACACTTTGGGTTGGGAAGTTCATCATTGAATCCTTTTTATAGTTTTTAAATCTTGGGGATTTAAACCCCTTTTTCTGGAATCCTGAACTATTCTTCTGCTTCCAGCCTTCGCGAGGTTCTGTCTGATGCCCAAGTTGTTCATAACAATATCTTGCCTTTGGGATAGTGTCTTCTAGGGTCTTTGTCTCATCAAAATCAATCTTGTTTTGATAGTCCTTAGGTATTCCACTGGTGAATCGCTGCACCTTTTCCTTTTCTTCTTTTATATAGGGTACGTACCTCAACAACTCGAGGAATCTGCTGACATATTCCTCTATGGTGAGTTTCCCCAGCTTGAGTTCATAGAATTCTTTAGTCTTTTTCGTCAAAATACTTTTTCGATAGATACTTCTTCCTAAAGTATTTCTCAAACCATTCCCAAGATAGGTCCTCTTCATGAATCCCTTTTACATTCTTAAGGTCTTCCCACCAAATGGAAGCCTTTCCATTCAAGTTGAAAGTGGCTACTCGGGCCTTCAAGTTTTTTGAGAAGTCGTGGACTCTAAAATACTTCTTTAGTCCAAGAAGCCATGCCTCTGATTCCTCCCCCTTCTTTATTTCACCGTCTGTTAGCGATATTTATTGTAAGGGGGTTAGATTGCAAAGGAATGGGTTAAAACCCACTTGTCCTAAGTTTTGGGCACTATGTGTCTGTGTTAAACAGGAATCAATTTTGGACGGCTGGGATTTGCGCACCCGGATCAACTGCGCACAACAAATTTCGGACCCCCCTGCCTTCCGACCTTTAAGCCGGGGGGGGGTCCGGAATCGGGGGCGCACCTCTCCAATGGTCCAGATCGGCGCGCCCGGATCAATGGTGATGAAGGCAATTCCGGACCCCCCTCGCCTTTCTACCTTTAAGCGGAGGGGGGGGGTCCGGAATCAGGGGCGTAACTCTTCAGCGGCCACAATCGAGGAGCTCGGATCAACAGCTCATGGACGGCTTCATCCCTCTCAGCTACCCTGCCTTTAACCCATGTGGGCCCTTCTTCCGTCATGTCATCTTCCTTTCCACCTTTCTCGTGCTGCCGTGTGTCATCCATCCGCCTCCCCTCTTTGGTCCATGTGGTCCTCCCTCCTTCTCATCATCCACTTGTTGTTGGCCATGTGTCCCGCTCCTTTCCATGTCAACCTCTTGCCAAAGAGAAAGTCCAATATCCCTCATCTTCCTCCCCTTCCGCCTGTGGTCTTCCACCATGTGCCCTCCTCTGTATCCCTCCTCATCCCTCGCCACTCCTCTTCCACGTCCTCATAATCTGACGCCATCCCCCCCCACCGTGAGCCCCATTCTCTGTGCTGGCCTTCATGCCTATTCGTCAAGTTATTCAGTTATTCCAGGTGGCAGCGCGAGGAGTCTTTCATATCCCAAAGCGCTGAGTTGGCCAGATCGTCCTCAATCCCAAGAAGCAGTTATTGAAGCGGTTGGTGGTGGTTAGACATCGTCTCCGCCATAATGGGAGAGTCCGGAAATGAATTAAAGGCACGTCGAGTCGCCGAAGAAATTGTCAGAAGATCGATCGCGTCTGCCATAAGTTGCACGACCATTCAAAGATTGCAGCTCCGTGTTGTCATAAGCCATGCAGACGCAAAGCTTTCAATGCTACGTCTCGATTTTGTTGTTGTTGTTAGTTTGAGTATATGAAGACGTTTTTGCCATTTTTGTATCTATCGATGGTAGAGCTAAGCTCCCGACTGTAAAGTTTCAGTAAACATTCTGGCTTTCTGGGTTATGTATTAGTGTTTGAGATTTCTGGGTTTATAACAAACAGTTTTCCTTTTCCATCTATGTCTCATCTTTTGTTGGAGAGTTCATGATCGAATGCTTCGTATGAATTAACACAGTCCTGTTATGATAAATGATTTATTGTTGCATTGTTGTTTTCTCTGGTTTCCTGCATTTGGAAGTAAGAAGATCTTGTTTTCAGATACCTGCTCTCACAGTCTGTTAGAATATTGATGCCTACAGCAGACCCTTGCACCCTTCTCATGAAGTCTTCCCCCTACTCACCCTTATTGCAACTCACTGTTTGAAGTTTATCAAGACCTCACTCGTTCATGCATGCCTGGCCTAGTTTCTAAGTTGAGACCACTGTTCCGAGTTTGCTTCCTTTTGATCACCCCTTTCAAACAAATCGTGACATTAAACTGATGGGCGTCGGGCTCTGCTCCTGCAAGCAATCCAGGAGTGACTTCCGGCTCCAACATTTCTGGCGCCGTTGTCGGGGACGAAGCTGAATATTTTCCCCGGGATTGAACGACAAAGATCAACTGATTCTGAAGGTGCATCAGATATCATAACTTGAAGATTTCTACTGTGCACCTGGCGACTCCAGTGTGACGACTCCGCTGGGGAGAACCTGCTCTATCAACTGTGGCTTCGAGAGGCAGACACATGAGGTCTAATCCGCACTTGCCTTTAGCTACACCAGAGGCTGACTCAGAAGCGGTGTGCAGAAAGGGAAAGAGATCTGCGAAAGAAGTTTCCATCACCGGAACAAGTATTTCCCCACCTCCTTCTGTAAAGACCCCAATTTCTTCCTCTCAGCTTCCTAGTCACCCTCCCTCTAAGGTTTCTCGTTTTCTGAATTTCGGGAGTGTTCCTGCTGAGTTTTCTCCTCCTGGTCTAGTGTCAGAGGGAGAGATCCTTGTCACTTCCCCTTCCCTGGAAGCTGTGCCTTCACACCAACATTTTTTAGAAGGTTTCACTACCCCTCTGTTTATTACTACTGTTGAACAGAGAGAAGCAGCTGCGCATTCTGGTCCATTAGACTTCTCTCTGTTTTCTCCCTCATCTCCCGTCAGAACCTTTTTCCCGACATCTCCCAGTCACACTCCTTCTCCTCCTAGTTCTCCTCCACCTAATATCCCTATGGCTGGTGTTAATCCCCCTCTAACCAGAATGGATGCCATAGTCGCTGCTAGATATGCTCCCTTAATCCTACCTCATCCTATGAATCCTCTCCCTGCTGGAGACTACTTGAAGTACATGCCCAAGTTCACTGGGGAAGGAGACATAACTACAGAAGAGCACCTGGCTGCTTTCTACAGTTATGAAAATAATTTGAACATTGAAAATGAAGATGTCTGGATGAGAGTCTTTGTTCAGAGCTTGGATGGTGAAGTTAGAAAATGGTTTAGGGGACTGGCCCCTGGATCTATTGCTGGGATAGAAGCTTTGGATACTGTTTTCCTGAGGTGGTGGGGAGATAGAAAAGATTACATATATTACATGACTAAGTTTGGGTCTCTGAAAAAACAGGAAGGAGAGTCAGTCTCTGACTTCTCCAAAAGATTCAATAAGATGTATAACAAGATTCCCGCAGAGGTAAAGCCCTCTGAAGCATCTGCTCGGATTTCTTATGCTGGTGCCTTTGACCCTGATTTCTGTCTTTTATTAAGAGAAAGAAGAGCCACCTCTTTAGCTCAAATGCAAGATGCAACTATAGAAGTGGAATCCAACATACTAGCAGCTGACAGACTGAGGAACCAGGTCAACACAGACAGAAGAAAGGGAAAATCAGAAGCCTCAACTTCTGGCCCATCACTGCCCCACCCTCAAGACAATGAGCTGACCCAGGTGATGAGATTTATGAAAGAGGAGATGGAGAGATTAAAGGTGGAAAGGAAACAAATGAAAAAGGGCCCTCAAACCACCGAGAACAGAGGAGGTTTCAGAAGGACAAATAATTTTTCTCCTCCAACTATGCACAGAGAGAAGGAGAGAGACAAGGATGACCAAAGAATTCAGGCTCCCTTCCAGAACAATTTTGTGGCCGATGAACAAGAAAGGGAAACAGACGAGCCTGAGCCCAAAATCCACAGTTTAGAAGTCACTCCCCCTTTTCCTCATCTGACCCAATCAACATATGAGGAGTCTCTCCTAAACAGTCAGCTAAATGAATTGAGCAAAGAAGACAAAGCTAGTGGTGGCCGAGGCAGATATAACCTGAGATCCGAGAAAAGAGCAGCACCTGATGTTCCTGAGCCATCCACTAGAACAGAGAAACCTGCTAATGAGCTAGCAGACAGTCACAGAGGTAAGAAAGCTCAACCTCTTTCTCCCATTGTCCATAATCATGTTCCTGAAATTAGAGAAATCCCAAAGCCTATGTCTTCTTTCAATTTCGAACATGAGGTTCAAAAGATCTGAATTCCTGTACCGCTCACTGAGTTAATTAAACATGGGGAATTCAAAAAACGCTTCTCTGAAATGTTAAAGTCCGAAACCTCATTCCCTCTCACAGACTCCATAAACCTCCAAGATGAAAGGCCTGCATTTGTCCTAGGTCCCATGGTAGAAGACATAGATGATTCATCCCCTCCCTTCTACACATCCTTGAACATACATGACAAGGTGCTTCATAATTGCCTTATGGATTCAGGGGCCTCCCACAACCTCATGCCCAAAACTGTCATGGAGGAATTAGGACTGGAAGTCACCCGAGCCTATCATGACCTCTACTCTTTCGACTCTAGGAGGGTGTCATGTTTGGGAGTCATTAAGGACCTGGTGGTTTCGTTGTTTCAGCTGCCCATGAAAAGTATGGTCATGGATATTGTGGTAGCTGATGTCCCCCCTAAGTTTGGCATGTTGTTGTCAAGATCCTGGATAAAGAGACTRGGGGGAACCTTGYAGATGGACCTCACATATGCCACCATTCCAGTCTTTGGAGGGGAACATAGGAGACTGTACAGAGAAGCCCAACTGGCCTACATAATCAGTGATGAAGCCAACCCTACCAATCATCCCATCTATGCTTTGGACATTGATTTAGGCTCCATTTTATTACAGCTTACCCACGCCATTGAGGCTCCTTTACAGATCAGAAAGCAACCCATTCTTAATTAGGAGACACCCTCTCCAACCACCTCTGTTTGGAAGATGTTCTTTGATGGAGCTTCCTCCAGTATGGGTGCAAGTGTCGGGGTGGTATTCATATCCCCCTCTCAAGAGACCATATCTCTGTCATACAAGCTGGAATTTGAAGTCACCAACAATGTGGCAGAGTATGAGGCTCTGGTTCTGGGATTAAGGGCTGCGCAGCAGATGGAAATAAGAGAGATAGTTGTGTTTGGGGATGCAGAGTTGATTGTCCAGCAGGTCAAAAACGTTTATAAAGATAAGATCCCTCGGCTCAAGAATTATAGGAACGAGGTATGGGACATGGTTGATAATTTATTCCTGGCTTTTAACATTTCCTACATTCCAAGGGAAGAAAATATTCCACCCAACTTCTTAGCTTTCACAGCTAGTGTGCTCGAAGTTCCTACGTCGCCCACTGTTGAGTCTGATGTTGGAATAAAGTATAGACCCTATGTACCAGACAATGTCAAACATTGGAAGGTATTTGAGGATGATGAGGAGATTGAAAAGTTTCTTCAATCTGTTGATAAATTTTCCGCATTGCACATAGATGAGGAGTCTGATGCTGCAAGAGAGCTTGACCATCACCCCGGGGAATTTGTGAATAAAATTGCTGATCACCAGATCATTCAGCTACCGAGCAATCACATCCCGAAAGGTCTAATCCCATTAGAAAGATTGTTCGACGGGAATGATGTGGTAGTAAAGGGTAAGGTTTCAGGTGACGATGACGACATAGCTGAATGTGACATAGGCACACCTAAGGAGCCTAAATTGGTCAAGCTGTCAAAGAGTCTGACTGAGGAGCAGAGGGCCAAATATACTAAATTGTTGAGGGAGTTTGCTGATGTGTTCGCATGGACCTACGAAGACCTCAAGACATATGACACATCAGTGATTGAGCACAAGATCCCACAGAAAGAAGAGGCTAAGCCGTTCAAGCAGAAATTGAGACAGATAAATCCCATGCTGCTACCTGTCATGGAGAGGGAAGTGAAAAAGCTGTTGGATGCCCGGATCATTGTCCCCTTGAGATATTCCAATTGGGTGGCCAACTTGGTCCCAGTAAGAAAGAAAAGTGGCGAAATCAGACTCTGTGTTGATTTCAGAAATCTGAACAGGAGCTCAAGGAAGGATAATTATCCCTTGCCCAACATGGAGCACATATTATCGAAGGTCATTGGTGCTTCCAGGATATCCATGATTGATGGGTTCTCTGGCTACAAGTAGATATCAGTCATGCCTGAAGACAGGGAGAAAACAACCTTCACCACTCCCTGGGGCACATTCATGTATGCCAAGATGCCTTTCGGACTGATGAATGTGGGAGAAACATTTTAACGAGCCATGGACATAGCCTTCATCAGAGAAAAATATAAGTTCGTGGTGATTTACTTAGATGACATAACAGTCTTTTCCAAGACTGATAAAGAGCAACGCCATCACTTGAAATTTTTTTTCCAGAAGTGTCGGAGGTTTGGTCTTTCCCTGAATCCCAAGAAATCATTGTTTTCTATGCAGGAAGGGAAGCTGTTAGGCCATATAGTATCAGCAGAGGGAGTAAGAATTGATCCTGACAGGGTAGAAGCAATTCAGGCCCTGTCACTTCCCAGATCTAAGAAAGAGGTTCAGGCGTTTTTGGGAAGGATTAATTTTCTGAGAAGGTTTGTTTCAAATTTCGCTGAGTTGGTGAAACACATCACAGCCATGCTCAAAAAGGGGAGTGAAGTAAGATGGACCTCTGCACCCAGGGAATCTTTCGATCAAATAAAGAAGGCGTTGAATAAAGCACCTGTGCTTATCAGTCCCGATTATTCCAAAGATTTTCTGATATTTTCTTTTGCCTCTTTTGATACAGTAGCAACAGTCTTACTGCAGAAAAATGATCAAGGACAGGAGCAGCCTATTGCCTTCTTTAGAAAGGCACTGAGAGATGCAGAACTCCGATACGAGATCATGGAGAAGAAGGCTTATGCCATGGTGAAAGCCCTCAAGGCTTTCAGAGTCTATGTATTTCATTCAAAGATCACTGCATATGTCCCTTCAACCTCTGTGAAGGACATCCTTATATAGCCTGACATAGACGGGAGGAGAGGTAAATGGATCGCTAAGATCCTAGAATTTGATCTGGAGATTAAGCCCACCAAGCTGGTAAAGGGGCAGGGTCTAGCCAAGTTGCTGGATGAATCCAATTGCAGAGTCTTGGGAATCAATTGCATCAGCGAGCAAGCTGAGTCATCCAACAGAAGTTCCCAAAGAGTTATACCACTAGCAACGTGTGCCTGGTACAAGGATATCTTGTACTTTCTGCAAGAATTGAAGCCTCCTGATGGGATGGAAAAAAGCAAGGCAAGAGCTTTAAAACTCAAAGCTGTCAGGTATTGCCTCATTGGCCAAACCTTATATTGGAAGGATCCTCTGGGGGTACTACTAAGGTGTCTAGACCCACAGCAGGCACAGGAAGTTATGATCGATTTCCATAGTGGACTCTGTGGAGGTCATCATTTTTGGAAGACCACAGCGCACAAGATCCTCCGAGTCGGGTATTATTGGCCCACCTTATTTCCTGATGTCTGCAGAGAAATCAGAGCTTGTATCAAGTGCCAAAAATTCTTAAGAAAGCAGCAACTCACATCCCTGCCCTTAAAACCTGTGGTAGTCTCAGCACCCTTTCAGCAGTGGGGATTGGACTTCATCGGGGAAATTCATCTTCCCTCAAGTGACCAACACAGATGGATTCTGAATGCAACCGACTACTTCACCAAATGGATAGAAGTTGTCCCTACCAGAAGCACTTCTCACAAAGTAATTATCAGCTTCCTGGAGGACATCATAACAAGGTTCGGTTGTCCCAGTAGAATCGTCACTGATAATGCCTCTCCCTTTCGATCTGAGCCTCTGGTCAAATTCTGTGAACAGTTCGAAATTTCACTGATTCATTCTACTCCCTACTATCCTCAAGGGAATGGACTGGCAGAGTCTTCCAATAAAATCCTAATCAAGATTATCAAGAAGCTACTGGAAGAAAATAAAAGGGCCTGGGACTCAAAGCTCAAATTTTATCTGTGGGTTGATCGGGTAACAACAAAGAAATCGTTGGGCATCTCACCTTTCCAGCTGGTTTATGGAATAGAGGTTGTTTTCCCCATTCAGCTCTCCTTATCTGTGGCTAAATTCCTCCAAGACCTTGAAGGAGAGCCTAACCATGTGCTCAGAAGGATTCATCAGATGGTGGAAGTACAACAGATTAGAGAACAGGTTAGGGACAGAGCCTACCATCATCAGCAGAAGATCAAGCAGGCTTTTGACAGAAAGAGAAAAAAGAAAGAGTTCGAGCAGGGTGATCTGGTGCTCAAGTGCGACGCACCCAGGAAGGACAAGGGAAAACACAGTAAATTTGTTTCCCTCTGGTTTGGGCCTTTCAATATCCTTGAAGTATTTGCAAACAACACATACAGGTTGCAAGATCTGGAAGGCGAAGAAGTTTTTAGTGGCCCAGTGAATAGGAATTTCTTGAAAAAATGTTTCTTGTGCGCCAAAGTTGGCTCTTTTTGTTTTGTTTTGTACATATTGTTTCTAATTTTTTTTTTCGGACTAATAAATGACTCCATAGCCCAACAACAAAGGCACTGAATCTGCAAAAGAGTTCTTAGA
>JZKD02S1852417.1:108370-148722 GCA_000966675.3 Picea glauca
TGTGTGTGTGTGTGTGTGTGTGTGTGTGTGTGTTAACTTGACAAATTATTGATATTGAACTTTTATGTATACAACATATATACACAAACCTGTGCACATCCCTTGACAGATTATGTCTGTGGTTTAAACATGCTTGGCACCATTGAACAACTTGATCAACAAATACAAATCAATTGACATAATGGTTCATATGATACCTTTGAAGTGTTCATTTTACACATGTCCCTGCACCGTCATGCTCTCCTTTCCCATGACTAGTCTCGAAGAAATTCCAACAATGTTTAATGTTTGATTTCTTATGAAGACGACACAACCAATAGAATGATCGTGAATATTTGAATTGACATGCACATCCATCTGACCATATCCAATGTTGATCATATTTGATCCCACAGGCTTTCAAGGAATCATATTGTTTATCAAAACAATGTTGTACATAATGCATATCGTGTGTATGACCATCACTTATACAAAAGTGATATTATCTAATGGCATGTTGATTCTCATTGGTGCTTTATATGTTATCAACAATTTGTTGAGCATGTCTATATAGAACATGGACAAGTATAGAGACTTGATCGAAATGATAATATTCACTATGTATTTCATTTTGCGTAGCGATTGTATAATTCTCTGTAAAATCAACTATTGACAAAATCATCCCAGGTGGAAAAACTTCACGAGATTGTTTGAATTGTATGTCTTTCCATCAAGCTATATGTGAATGCTTGGTGTATTTATAAATTTCATTTTCAAATTTCTTCAAAAAATCTATCACAAAGATCTTATCTTCTTGTAAATCAATCATTTTGGAAATAAAATTTGAAGAATTTGGAGCAGTAACATTGATATATTCATATCTCTTTCAATCCACTGTTATATTAACAAGGATTGATCATTCATATTAATATGATACTTGGATTGAAATAAAGCTAGATTTCCACAGTGATCGCATTTCTTTCCACCAACACATTTTTTTTGCTAAAATAATTCATCACCTTCTCTTTCACATAGAATTTTTGATATAAAGGCACATATTGTGGAAGGAGGAGGTGAACTTGCCCAAATTGTTTTACCAAAATCAAGAAAAGTGTCGTAATATAACTCAAATTCCACATGATAACGATAACAACAAGTGTCATGAACAGTGATGGGTTTAACATACCATGATTTTTGTTGCACAAATGTATTGATGGACATTTTAACTTGACTGTGCTTCTCTTTGAACTTATTGAACATTTATATTTGTGTCATTTCCAATATATGTTTTGTATGCTCTTCATATTGACTTCATGTTATTCTTCGTCACAACACATCCCTTGCATTTAGTAAAACACGAGGATTTTCCAACCAATATTTATAGGCCATAGTTTTATCATTTTCTACAAGTCTATCTTTGTAAGGTTGTCCACAAATAACTGTCCAACAAGTAAGTTCATCATTTGCATCTATTTGTAGTCAGAATTTTCTATGTTTGGTCAGTGTTTTTCTTGAGGTTCCCATCACTTTTGCCATATGATGTGTCAAACGGTCTTTTACATTGCTAGATAAAACAATTGTTGTTTGTATTACTCTATGTGCAACACTGACATCTTTTTTTCTAGACTTTCCAAAATATTTTAATGCATATGTTATATTTTCCAAGACACTTTGTTTAAGCTTTCTATCTTTTGTCATTTTTTGAATAACCAATAATGATGTAGCTTCTTTTAACTTTTTTTACCTTATCAGAATTCTCAAAATTTAAGCTTGTGTTGTTACTGATTCATTTTTGAAAAAATTATTATAAATCATTTCAACACGATATCGTATAACATGGTCAAGTTTTTGTTTCCCCCAAATTTGTCAGTATCAACATTTTCTAACATTTCATCATCAATGTTGATATCACATGCATAAATTTCAATATAATTTAAAAACATAAATTAAAACTATTAAATTTAAAAACACTTAAAATTAACATAGATTCAATTTTTTCAATTCTCGCTAGCTCGATCGGTTAATGAGTGGGTTTTGTTTTCTAGGTGACCTGAGTTCAATACCCTTACGGTGAGTTTAGTCGGGAGGAGACACCCAAAATTCCATCCATGTTAAAGGTTGGTGCGGCCCAGGCCAGGTAAGATCCTCGAGTGATTTTGACGGCTTATATGCCCCTAGGTCATGGTTTCTTAGCCAATGGTTATAAATGTTGGCTATGCAAGTTACAGACACATTTATAACAAAAAAAAAACATGGATTCAATTTTCTAAGTTGTAAACATAAAAATTTCAAATAAATGTTGAATAAAAAATATACAAATTTAAATTAGATTTATTAAAAAGCCAAATGAGCAATCATAAATTAATTAAAATCTACAAGTGTTGAAATCTCATATTGTGTGTGTGTGGTTGGACTTCTGCTTCATTTTCAGCTTCAATGACTTCATCAATGTTATGAGGCAAATCTATTTATGTTTTTTGCAAAACATAAATTCCAACTTACAATTAATTATATTAAAAAATATTTTTTTGAATTCTTAACATTATCTATAATATGCATGCATACCTATTTCGATTTCTTCTTGTTGAACATCAAGATGCAAATCTCTAATTACGTTATCATCACTTGTTCCTTCAATATTTGCACGTTGTTGTTTATTTCTTCTATAGTACGCTTTCGATTGTTCTATACGACAAGTATCATCCCGAGTGCGATCTTATTTTCTCTTATGTTCCCTTTTGTTGCCCATGGTTATTCGATCTATAAAGGTTTTTTAAAAAGTCGTATCTTTGATAACTTGGAAAAAACTGTTCAATAAACCAAGTTGCTTTAAAATAAAATTTGGATAAAAATTGGATGTTAAACAAAAGTTCAAAAAAAAATTGATTTTGAAAAAAATTGCTTGAGAAAAAATTCCTTATGACAAAACTTATTCTAAAAAAATATCGACTTTGAAAGGAATTGTTTAAGAAAAGTTACTTTCAAAAGAAATCTCTTTAATATAGGAAGAAATTGCTTATGAAAACCTCCACTTACAACACAATTGTTGAAGAAATCTTCAATTTAGAAAATGTTTCCCCAAAAAGTGAAAAATAACGAAAATGTTGCTCCAAAAAAGTTTAAAATAGTGAAAATGTTGCCCAAGAAAGCCAGAATGATGAAAATGCAGAGTTAGTGCGTGCACAAATGTGATAATACGATTTTGGTCGAAAGAATTTATATGTTTCCATGTCGAAGTGTTGCATCCCCCTATTTTTTTTTTTTCAGATGACGGATGTTTCTAATTTCCACTTTTCAGTCGAACTATTGATTTTCATCCGAAAGTTAGTGTTTTTCGGCCGAAAGTTAGTTTTTCCGTTAAAACTAACTTTCGGCCGAAAACCTTTAACTATGACATTTTTCATAAAAGTATGTATTCACTTCAACTTACTCCAACTTGGGAAGGAGCAAACTCCTTCAAATACCGTGAGTTTGGTTTCAGAACTAGTACCAATGTTTTCATAATTGAATTTACCTTCATTTGATACAATTTGTATTCAATGTAATTGTTTTTTAGTAATTTTAGTTAGTTTTATAAAAGCATGTCTGCATATTATTTTTAGATCACATAATGATTCAGTAAAATGAAAAATCAATATCTGCAATAATACACAGTGGAAAGTTATGGAAAATTTATATTACAGAACCTTTCATTGTTCTCTTCAAAAGGGTATTTTTAGATTTTACTTTTAAATAAAAATTAAGGAAGCTACATGGAGTCGAACTAAATGCGTTTAAAATATGAAACTTTTTCAGATTGTTCAAATTCAAAAAATTGTAGCAATTATAATATTCATTTGTTGTTTTCAAAACTATAGTCATACTTTAATAAAGTTTGTTTAGATTGTTGCAGAATATTTTGTTTTTCATAAAAAAAAGTTTAATAATGAGTAAATTGACGCCGATAAACATAACTCATTATCGGTGTCTTCATTTTTAAGGAACATATTGCCAAACAATCGCTAAATTGACATATTAAATGTCAATAAAAAAATTTCAAAAAATAATCAATAAAAAGCTAACAAAACTCATGAAAAGTTTTGTACTTACTATAAAGTGGAATTCTTAATTAAAAAAAGTTACTTTTGTTTACTAGAAGTTGAAAAACTTCTGAAAATATAATTTATTTTTTCAAAAAACAAAGAAAATATACACCCAAATTCATGATTTTACCCTAAAAACCATAAATAAGAAAAGAAAAAAAAACTTTACTTAATCTTTCCACTAATTTGAAAAATTATTTCAAAATTATATCCTTACACAAAAAAAAACAAATAAATAAATTACAAACTAAATCTATATGCAAATTGAGCTTTAAGCAAAAAAAGAATAGTAAGATTAAATTGGAGTGACCTAGTGTTAAAAATATAATAGCAAAAAAAATTAGTAAACTTGGTAATGAAGATTTAAGCATTTCAAACATTAGAGTTTCATAATTGAATTTAAGCTACAATTATGAATTGGAAGCATAACAAACTAAAACAAAAAGATTTTTTTTAATATGTAGATTTGTTATGTTAAATTCAACCACCACTTAAAGTTTAAGTGGAAAACACAATTTAAAAAAAAAAAATTAAACTAGAACACTCTATAACTTCAATACCTAACAATTAAATAGCTTTATAACTTTTGTTTTTTTTAATTTTTTTTTTTTCCGAGTATTAAAAACTCTGCTTTATGTTGAAAACATAATACACAATAAACGAATTTTGACATATCAACTTGTAAGAGTTTACGAGTATTTAGTTTTCACTTTACAAACAAGAATGACATGAACCTACTAATCAAGAGAAAAAACAAACTTATGAACTCCTTTTCAATATTAAAAGGAATTAAATCATAATATCATATGACACTCATAAATAAGTGTAAAACCACTTGAAAATAATTTCAATAACTCTACTAATCAATTAATAAATAAATAAATTATATTTTTAGAAATTAAAATTTGATTTTTAGTTTTTATTATATTAAATTTAATATATAATTATTAAATAAAATTTTATATTTTCAGAATTTAAAAATTGATTTTTAATTTTTACTATAATAAATTAAATATATGATTTTTAAAATATTTTAATAAATTTTATAAAAAAATTATAATACAACCAAAAGAGTTTGACTAAAACCACTTTCAACGATGCAAACACTTTCAAGAACCTAATTTGAGTATGTGAGTAGCGTAATGATTTATTGCAATAATGATTTATAATAAAATAAATACCACTTTCCTACCATGGTGTGAAAAAAAAAAATCCAGAAATAATCAAAAAGTGATTTCAAATGCAATTTGCACAGAATTTACGAGCGTGGGTTAGGGTTTATTGAAGGCCATAATGGTCTACGATTATTTCAATTCTATGTATACCCTATACAACAATCTAACATCCCCATGACTTTGGAATTAGATAATATAATACATACCTTGTCAACCAAGGATAACATCGATCGATTTGCTCTTGGATTAAGATCTTGCAAACAACGTCGTTTATCCTGCCCACTAGAATCTCCCCACGGTTCACAAGTGCTCTAATATTAATCGTGAACAATTGGTAATCGTAGGAAACTATTACCTTAGATTAATTTTGTTGCAATATTGTTAGACTATCTCTGATCGACTTTGCAGGAAATTACTTTAAAAAACTTGTTATTCAAAAATGAAAGAATAAAACAACATGCTATACCATGTCAATGCCCACATTGATTGAAGCAAGAACATTGTAAGTATATAGTTTGAGCCTAGGGTGATGAGATCTTATCGATTCCTTACCAGTCTGAAAGTATAAATAAGTATAAATCCTTGCATCATCTTGAGATCTTATTGATTATTTATCGGTCTGAAAGTATAAATCCTTACATCATCGTAAAAAATAGTCATTTCATATAAGATTCAATGTCTAAATAAATCAAATGCCAATGTCAATGTGAGTGTATACTAATGGGATTGTGTGTGAGAGAGAGAGACTTGAAATCTCATTCGATCTTTCATAACACATTTGAGAAGGTTGTAGTTGGTTGGCATGTGTTTTTACCCTGATCCAACTAGAAAAAGACAACATGATAGTGGAGATTCCCTTTGGCATGGCATCTATATAAGGGTGCATGTGGATGTTGTAAAGCTCTGTATAGCCTACAAGAGTAGTGTTCTCGTTCATAACCTTGTTTGTTCCTCCATTGCCAATAAAGTGCTTAGCACCTCTCACCATGTTTGACCTACATATCATCATCCATACGACCTCAATAATATTTCATTTCTTCTGTCCCAATATAGGCAATGTGTGACTAGATGAGAGGTTAAGGACCCCAAGAGAAGAGAGGTTCATGTCAGAGGGAGTTAATTACATTTCTTTCTAACTTTTGGGGTCCAAATTAGAGGGAAGGTGATCTAGATGACTTTTCACACTATAAACTCATCTAAAGCTTTCAAGTTTGTGTATTGTGCACTCCAATTGTTTCAAACGAGTATCAACCCTATCATACTGTGCACTCCAATTAGAATTCCAAACAAGTTTTAGCCTTACTTCCTGGCACAACATTTTTCTTCTTTCAAGTTCATGGTTTAGGGTTTATGTAATGGTGTATGTTTCTTTTTTGCAATTTTGTTTGTCCTCGTCTCTTTTTTACTAATCCTATGATACATAAGGTTTTGCAATTTAGTTTAATTGTTTTCAAATTGTTCACAAATCTAGAACATTATTCCATCTTTGAATATATTATAAATAGAGGTAATCAACTTTGCAATTTACTTTGATTTTTTTAAGTTCTTATAATATATAAATTTTAAAATTAAAATAAATCTATGTCGAAATCAAATTACTAAGTCGAAAGTTACATAAACTCTCTATATGGATCCTTGAATTTATGTATATATGTATATTTAAAACTAGTTTTAAATGAGTTTTTCATAGTCAAATTGCCCAATGCATCTTCTACATTCATGGATTGGATTTAGATAAATTTCGGATTATCATTTATACTCACTTTCAGTCCTTGGGTTATACATAATTTAACCTAGGGTGTAAATACAGAAAGTCTCGAAATTTTAAATTGATTTGTGCTAATTTAATATGTTATATCTATCAATGTGCAACTTTCTCTTGATTAGCCTTATATTAAATATTAATCAATATTATATCAACCTTGAAAAAAATTATTCGCTAACTTCTCCATACCTACCATTGGTGAGTCATTTTCCCATGTGCAAAGCACCAATTCACCTGTCTCAGAAATCCAAGTCTTCCATGCATTCTATGAGTGTACCAAGTGGCAGAAAGAGTTTCTATTGTTCTAAATATTTGGCCATGTTGAGTCAATACTGGAATTGAGACTTGTCACAGATTTTGTAAGCCAGACATTTTGGCTACAATTATTCATCCTTCAAAGGATCTATTGTCAACCATTTTGGATATGATTATTCATCCTTCAAAGGATCTGTTGTCAACCAGCAGTGCATATGTTAATGCATTTTGCGAGTAATTTCTTTTTTGGCCGATCATTTCTACAAAATCTAATGCCAATTTATGGAATGATTCATGGTTAATTATGTTATGAATTACACAAATTACGCAATACAAAGGTGATTTATTTTCTTGTGATGCAGGATCATCTTCCCACTTCGACGAATGCATCAACAAAACAACACATCAGCATGCATTTGAAGATAAGGAGAGGCGTCGACCCTCTCATTTTCGAAATTCGAATTGTAAAATTCTGTAAATTTATGTGTAAGGGTGATAGAATGCCAAAGCCATGCCCTTGGACATGTGTGGATGGGTTTATTAGAATGAACGACTGTAAGCAGGTTCAGATCCGTGTTAGGTCTGGATCTATGTTCAATGTAATGAGTCATAGGTTAAGGTGTCTTAACGAAATGGTGATGATACTAAGGCGGTGGAGAGGATAAGCTCGGTAGAGCCCTCTTTTGTAAAAAAAGAGGAGAGATCTTTTGTAGCTAGATTAGATGAGATTAGATTAGAGAAGAATAGAGGTAGAGAGGAGACGAGACTCTGTTGCATTCAGAGCTTCTATACACAATTGTAAACATACATTGATATTAATACAAAACAACAGTTTTTCCTGCACATGAGTTGTCTGAGTATATTTATGCAATTGAATGAATGTCATCTGTGTATGTTCGTATATGTTGTAGATGTATATGTTAGTTTTCATTTGTAGGATTAAGATAGACTTCTTAATCTTCGAGAGTTGTTGAGTTGTTTATGGGTTCTTTAGGATGTGCAAGGTGTGCACAATAGAGTCTTGAAACTCTATGAGCCGATGCAAAGAGCACACATTTGAGTTCTATGTTGAATTCGGGAAGAACGTGCCAGGAGGGCACACCAGAAGAATTATAAACTCAAGAAGGATTCTCAAGGTTGTTGAATAACTTGAAGGAAAATATGTGCAGGAGATAGCACGATCAGAGTTATTAAATACTATGTTTGCTTTGCAAGATGTGCATTGCGTAGGATAAAGGGAGTTAGTCGAAAAGAAATTTCCTTTCAGAAGTTCCAAAACTCAGAAGGAAGAGTGAAATCAAGCATCAAAGCAAGGCTTGTTTCAAGTCTCAAGCTCAAAATATATAGTGGACAGGACGTCAAAGCCCATAAGACTTCGAAGGTTCTCAAAGTATTGAGGATTACATTGCTCAGAGGAGGAGTCGAGGATTTAAGTTACCTCGCGAGAACAAAGCTCAGGAGGAGTAGTGGTTCTAAACTTCGAGAGGAAACACTTAGAAAATTTTCTAAGTCTTGAAGAGTTGAAGCGTCTAAAGGTGGAGCGTAGAAATTCGAGGAAGTCGAAGGAAGATCAAGGATTAAGATTTGTCCAAGACGAGCCGAAATATTTTAGGCTGTTAGATATCGAAGAAGTAGCGCATTGGTTAATCACGAGGATCCTTCCGAATTTCGCAAATCAGAAGATTTGCAAGGAGTAGAGTGAAACACGCAAAGTCCGAAATCAGGACACATATTGAGGTAGGACACATATTGAAAGATCAGTGTTTCGTTGATTTGCAAATCGGGAGAAGCAGGAGTGGAAGAAGTGAAGACTCACGAAGTCCAAGTTTAGGATTTAATCACAGTCGTTGGCTGGAAGGGTAGTGTGGATCGTAGATTTGGTCCCGAAGAATTCACAAGTTTGGGTATCATAGGAAGGGAGACGAGCAATCTTTCGATAACCGAGACACGAAGTCCCGAAACACAAAATCCCGAGACGTGAAGTCCCAATTCGCGAAGTGGATCTCGACCGTCATTTGCGAGAGAGATAAGGATCGTCGATCTTAGGTGGAGGTTTGAATTTTGGGAAAAGGCAGGTGAGTGATACTCTAACGTCACAACATGTGAAGTCGCGAAAAGCTTAGAGTTTGGGCCCCAGGTTCTAGACAAAGGTCACATTGGTAGAGGCTAAAGGGAGAAAGATCTAGCACTTGCTAGATGCAAGTTCACAAGTTCAGAACTCGGGAGTTTGGGACTTTGGAAGATGGAGAGTCGAGTTGACTCATATACAATTATCTGACACGCGAAATCGCGAAACACATTTTGTGGATAAGCATGTGGTCACAATGTGTGGTCATGTGGAGAATAATTGCGCCTAGCGCTTGTTCATGTGGGTGGAATTTTGCAAAAACTCGTGGATTTTATTGGAGGTTCCAACCAGTGAGCGGAAGGGCCAGTTCAGCTCAAAGAATTTAAGATCCTAGACCGGAAGGTCACACAACCCTTTGGGGAGAAGGGGGGTCTGCACCAAGTGGTATCAGAGCACAAAATTTGTCTACATATCATAGGCAAAGGTAAGGAGGTAAAAGGATATAATTTGATAACATCAGGTGGTATCAGAAGTTCAAATTTTCCTGAAGACAACAAGTGAAAAGGAGACAGAGTAATGATGCTTTGTGTGTGATTTCTAGCAAGGTGTGCAGTAAATGGTAGAAAGATAGATGATTTGAAAATAGAGGGCGGAAAATGGCTACTGAAGGCCATATGGGTGGTCAGGGCAAGGACCACCAGCATAAAAACAAAGTTGAGATAGATAAGGAGCTCAAAGAAATAAGAGAAAAGATGGAGAGGCTAGCATTGAAGATACAACAGGATGCAAAGGTACATTGGACATATGAATGGCCTTTGAAGAGGAAAGAAAAATGGCATGTCTAGAAGGCAACAACAAATGTTGAAAAGGTGGTTGAGGCATTGTTGGCAGCCAATTCACATTTTTCTTATAAGCTGCCTACACCTATGTTTTGCAAACATCAATTTTTCGTCGCAATTTTCAATGACATTTTCATTTTTGCGACATTTACACACTTATTTTCGTTTTTTTTCACGACTCTAAGCGTGAAAACCTAATCTTTCGGAGTCTTATTTCGATCACTATCTGAACTATCATTATCTTTTTGTCAATATGCCTATTGCACTTACCTTTTGTTTATCATTATGTAGCTGGCAGAACTTTCGAACTATACTCATTGGACATTCTTATATTGATTGTGTGACTAGGTTTCATTGAGTTTGCAATGCATTAATATTTGGATTTGCATTTTTATTTGATTTACTTGACCTTTTGGTTTCATAAGATACATGGGTGTTATGGTTAAATCTTTCATATATATCTTTCTAAATATGATACCTATGTTGATTATATGAATACCTATTGGCACCTTGGTTAGATTATGGACATGAGCTGTTACAATACATTGGCGCATGGTTAAACATATGCTATTAGTTTTAAATCGTATGATTGATGGTTTCAAACTTTGGTATAACATTGATTGAATACGTTTGTTTATACACTTACCATTGTTTTATTGGTTGGGCAAATGACATGAGTGTTAAACCATGTTATAGTGGGTATAACAACTATGAACGTCGGCGGTGGTACTATTGACCATAATTGTTATGCATGGCAGTGAATAACTCCACCACCTTCGCATGATGGCATTTGTGCCTACCACTTATCACCGTTCACTTCTGTTAGCAGCGCGCATCTTTGCTCTTGTGTGTGTATTGTGATCCAAACCCTCGGTTTACCATGTGCTTGGCTCCATGGCACCAGTCGTGCGGATCGAGCCAAACGGGAACCAAGCCCTTTTAATGTTTGACAATGCCCGCAAAGACTTGGAGGAAAACGGATGGCTTACCTTCGTGAAACGATTTGAGGGTTTTAATCTCTGTGTAGCACGACAGTTTGCCATGACCTTCGATGGCTGTAGAGCCAAGGTGGGTGACATACAGTTGGAAATTGATGAGAAATTTATCAGTTTTTCCACAGGGTTACCTGCCACAGGACAACGTTGGTTCAAGAATTGTAAGGTCAAGGAGGTCCCATGGACACTGCTGTTCCTCTCATGCAAAGTCACCTCTTGCGACAGAGGTATGCCCATCTCTGCACTTAAACCACGATGACATGATACTTTGATGGTAATCAAATAGTTAGTGACCTGTGAAGGTCGATACGGACTTGTGTTTCTCTACCACCTGCATTTGCTTATGAGTTTTATGGGATATCCACTCAATATGCCCTTTTATTTTCATCGTAGCCTGTATAAAATGTCGAAAATGTTCAAAAGGCAGCAGGCTGACAGTAGCCTGTTCCAGTATGGGCTTATTAAGCTTATCATTGTTTATCATTTGGGTTTGCATGGTGATAGTTGGAGAACTTTCGTTGCTCGGAATGGTTTCGAGGATCCAAACCCTATACAGGTTGACAAACCTATCGTGAGTGAAGTCAAGCCTGTACCTCCGGTGCCCTTCCATATCCTATTGCCTACTCCTAAGCCTTCGACCTACCCTCCTATCGACTTACCCGACGTTGTAACTAAGAGTGCCGAGACTATTAAAAAACATGTGAGAAAAAAGACCAAGGCAAACCCTACTGATAACACTAAGGGTATAAAGAACTCTCGTTTGATTTCACGGATGGCCAGGAACAAGCCTAAACCCTATGTTGAGTCAAAACCTATAGTTCTGAGTGAGGATTCTGATTTTGACATTGAACATTTTTTAGCCGATGAGTATCCTTACTCGCAAGGTTTGTGTCCTGAAGCACCTTACGATTTCGTGACAAACCTTCCCCCTTGCCTAAAGAACGACCCTCGCTACCCTGGTATTAAATTACCCCGTGAAACCCTCAGTCATTTGACCAAACCCTCGCCTGCTCTTTCAAAACCCACACAGTCACCCTGTGACCAATGCGATTCATGGTTGGAACGATATTACATTGATGTTCCCATACTCCAATCGAGAATTCAATCGCTGGAAGATCAAATTGCAGTGTTAACCAGTCAAAGAAACCAGCTCCAAGCAACAGATAAAAAGCAAAAGACAATCGGCTCCATCCTTTTCAAAAACGTGGAATCAGCCACGGCCGTTGTCAATTTCAAACTGGCATGATCAAGCAGCCTCGTCGCTATACATGTATGAGAATTTGATATCATTTTTTGTGAGTAATCAAGGTTGATATAATGATTTGAATTCTATTTTTAAATGGCTCAGTCACTCATCCAAATGCCTCTGTCATTCGGTGATCATCCTGTACATGGTTTCATTTTGATAAAAATAGAAGGAATTTCAATTTGATATACGATTTTATCATAAAATTTTTATTGGATTTGAATAGTTATTCGTTTGGATTTCATATGCTAAGTTTGTCTGAGTGAAGTAACGAAATTAATGGTGTGTTTTCAATACAATTTGTTTTATATCTATTCCGCACAACAAGTTTTTATGCTCAATTTAGAATACGATTATGTGTGGATTCGATCTTGTTATGATTCGCGTGCTATGTTTGTTAAAGATTTCGGGAGTATAGTTGTTATGATATGCTGTATCGTATGATTTTCTGAATCATGAGTACCACTCTGTTCGATTCACTTCTATTCTGACTGGATTATGAGTTGGCAAGATTGTTCAATGAGCTGGACTCGTATTTTAAATGTTGCTATGTTTGATTCGTACAAAAAATTGATCAACATTCGTTATCCAATTATAATTCATTTCCAAATGAACGATTCTGACCAAAGTCAAAACGATCTTGTTTGCCCAATTTGCAGTAACAAATTATGAATTCTATTGCTAATCGATCGATCCTGTTACGATTTTATTTGAATTGATTTTCGCGCCAGTTTGAATTAATCTATTCGTGGCTGTGTCAACACAGTGATAACGATCCTGTTTGGCTTCGATCGTATCCCTTGTTGATAAGATAGCATAACAATTGTATGCGATTTGTTTTGATTTTGTCGATTCCAAATTGATATCAAACGATTTCACAATCTTTGGATTATGGTTCTGCTCATTCGATTTTGTGGTGATACAAGAAACATAGTACGCCTATCTCTGTAGGCATTCATTGATTCGGATCTTGTTCAGTTTTGAATGATATGACAAATTCAAATTAAATGATTCATTTTCAAATGGTTATTGGATGTCAATTAAATTGAAATCTTGAAAAGATTTTTTACCGATTTTAATGTTGATCCTGTACCTTATTTAGACCATCTACAGAATCAGATGATTATGTAGCCAGTCTATAGAATTAAATTTTCTATCATTTTATTAATAAAAGATCCTTCTAATTTGTTCATTTTTGTCCTTTTCAGGTGAATTCAAATTGCATGGGATTTGATGGACAATCTAGAGGATATTTGGATGTTTTACTTTTATTTTAGTTTCCTAGTTTAGACAACTTTGGGATATCTTCCCAGATTTTATGTAAACAGTTTTATAACTTCGACAGGGAGGTTTTACCCTATGGAAAACCTTTAAATACTTATTATTTTGTGTAATAAGGATCATCCTCGCTTGTGGGAGAACCAGGATTATGGATATCTAATACAAACTGAGACAAAAGTTAATGTTCTGCTACAGCTTTCGCTTTCATAATATCAATCTTTTGTTTCATGTTTATGTTTATCAATTTGCATTAGATTAGTGACTACTTTAGCTATCATAGTCTTTTGCAAAATGATATGAATTAATTAATGTTTCATCCATATATGATTTCTTCCAGTACTTAAAAACACAACAATTACTTGATTCAGTTTATGAATGGCAGATTTCTCTTCTTCATTAATTGAATTATTTTGTATAAGTCTTTACATACGGGTTTATCTAATTGTAGAGTTTTATAAATTATATAATTGTTGTGATTTTTATGTCTTGTTTGTCCTGTAAGCAAACTTAAAGAGCACTACAGCTTTCGTTTACGAGAAGCTTCTAGATTATTCGGTGCGAGTTTCCTTCCTCCGATCTGCTAGCACAGTCATCATACACAGGACAAACCTGGAGCGTTTCCAGGTCAACTTGTTATTTCTTTGTTAGTATATTTATTAGCAGTTTAGTTAGATATATTTGTAGCTTAGATTAGTGTTTTAGTTTAATTAGTTTTATGTTTTATTTCTGTTCATAAAATTATAAAAGCCATAAAAATATCTTCCTCTGTCTTAGGGCAGAATATTAATGAGTTTTGCAGGTTTTATTTAAATCTGTGAATTGTAGATATTGTACATTTTGTGAATAAGTTATATTTCAGTTAGTAGTTAGATAGTTAATCAGTAGTTAGTATAGTAATAGTTAGTAGATTGTATTTATAGAATAGTTAGATTAGTTTAGTTTGTTTTAATAATTAGTTTTAGTTAGTTTGTTTTAGTAGTTAGTTTTAATTAGATTAGTTTAGTAGTTTGTTTTATTTAGTGTTAGTTAGTTTCGTTTGTTTTATTTAGTTTTAGTTAGATTAGTTAGTTTAGATTAGTTTTATTTTTTGTTTTCTTAGGACCTTAGATCGACTAATGGAGTCGCTAAACCCGTCAGGGTGGTTCATCCCAAATGGCTTGGGTTATTAGACAACCCCGGACCGGTTCCACTCTCTCAGTTGACGGACGGTCAATTTCGCCTGTCAACGGGCATGCTAAAAACCTCAGTGACACAGAAGAGGAAGTGTTTCACATCTGTGAGCCAAAAACTGGGAAGAGTCTCAGTGATGATGAAGACATGAGTTCATTGGGAGATCTCATAGATTGTCAGGAGGATAACAATGGAAATTCATATTCCTAGGTGGGAAATGATACGAGATTAACAGAGGATTTCGTAACCTGCCAGGTGGGAAGAAATGGACTTTCAAGTTGCCAGGTGGGCAATGGAAAGAGATCAGTGGAAGGTCTCATATACTGCCAGAGGAGCAGTAATGAAAGTTCAGATTGCCAGGTGAGAAATTAGATGGGATCATGGGAGGATCTCATAGACTGCCAGGAGAGCAAAGGAGAAGAAATTCCAAGTTTCCAGGTGGGCGAGGAGAATGAAGGGAGACTGTCTGAAAGTCTCATAAACTCAACTGAGAGTTCATATCATCAAGGAGTCTTGATAGGTGAAGATTCATGTGGGTTTGCAGGACATGTGAATGAAGATGATGAGAAGTTAGATACTCTCACCATCTAGGAGGAGGATCATAGGAATATTCTGATCATTGGAGGAATTGAGATATTCCTACCAAGTAGCCCAGTTGGGGCTAGAGCATGTGTTGCGGGAGCAGCAACTGAAGGACAAACAACATAGATTATTAAAGAAGAGAAGGAGTAGACACTGATGTTTGCCCCAACAGAAGGAGAAGAGCATTCAATCGAATTGCTCAAATTTTTCAGCCAGAAAGCTGAACAGGAGATAACTGCAGTACTGGAGCCTTAGTATCATCATCATTTTGTTAGGTCTGGATCTTTGTTCAATGTAATGAGTCATAGGTTAAGGTGTCTTAACGAAACGATGATGATACTAAGGTGGTGGAGAAGATAAGATCGGTAGAGCCCTCTTTTGTAAAAAAAGAGGAGAGATATTTTGTAGCTATATTAGATGAGATTATATTAGAGAAGAATAGAGGTAGAGATGAGTTGAGACTCTATTGTAGTCAGAGCTTATGTACATAGTTTTAAACAGACACTGATATTAATACAAAACAATAGTTTTTCCTGCACATGAGTTATCTGAGTGTATTTATGCAATTGAATGAATGTCATCTGTGTATGTTTGTATATGTTGTAGATGTATATGTTAGTTTTCATTTGTAGGATT
Organism: Picea glauca; assembly: GCA_000966675.3. Classification (NCBI taxonomy): domain Eukaryota; kingdom Viridiplantae; phylum Streptophyta; class Pinopsida; order Pinales; family Pinaceae; genus Picea; species Picea glauca. Next base: position 124,444 of record JZKD02S1852417.1, read on the forward strand.
AAGATAGACTTCTTAATCTTCGAGAGTTGTTGATTTATTTCTGGGTTCTTTAGGTTGTGCAAGGAGTGCACAACAGAGTCTTGAAACTCTGTGATTCGGTACAAAGAGCACGCATCTGAGTTTTGTGTTGAATTCAGGAATAACGTCCCAGGAGTGCACACCAAAAGAATTATAAAATCAAGAAGGATTATCAAGGTTGTTGAATACCTTGAAGGAAACTATGTGCAGGAGATAGCACAATCAAAGTTATTAAATACTCTTTTTGCTTTGCAAGATGTGCATTGCGTAGGATAAAGGGAGTTAGTCGAAAAGAACTTTCCTTTCAGAAGTTCCAAAACTCAGAAGGAAGAGTGAAATCAAGCGTCAAATCAAGGCTTGTTTCAAGTCTCAAGCTCAGAAGAGATAACGGACAGGACATCGAATCCCATAAGACTTCGAAGGTTCTCAAAGTCTTGAGGATTACATTGTTCAGAGGAGGAGTCGAGGATTTAAGTTACCTTGCAAGAACAAAGCTCAGGAGGAGTAGTGGTTCTAAGCTTCGAGAGGAAACACTTAGAAAATTTTCTAAGTCTTGAAGAGTTGAAGCGTCTAAAGGTGGAGCGCAGAAATTTGAGGTAGACGAAGGAAGATCAAGGATTAAGATTCGTCCAGGAGGAGCCGAAAAATTTCAGGCCGTTAGATCTCGGAGAAGTAGTGCACTGGTTAATCATGAGGAACCTTCAGAATTTCGTAAATCAGAAGATTTGCAAGGAGCAGAATGAAACTCACGAAGTGCGAAATCAGGAGACGATCATGGTCTTCTGTTGAGGTAGGACACGTAGTGGAACATCAACATTTCGTTGATTCGCAAAGCCGCTGGCTGGAAGGGTAGCCTGGACTGTATATTTGGTCCCGAAGAATTCGCAAGTTCGGGTATCGGAGGAAGGGAAATGAGAAATCTTTTGATAGCCGAGACGCAAAGTCCCAAAACGTTAAATCCCGAGACGCGAAGTCCCAATTCACGAAGTGGATCTTGATCATCGGTTGCGGGAGAGATAAGGATCATCGATCTGAGGTGGAGGTTTGGATTTCGAGAAAAGGGAGGTGAGTGATACTCTAACGTCATGACATGCGAAGTCGCGAAAAGCTTAGAGTTTGGGCCCCAGGTTCTAGCCAGAGGTCACGTTGGTGGAGGCTAAAGGGAGAAAGAGCTAGCACTTGCTAGACGCGAGTTCGCGAGTTCAGAACTCAGGAGTTCATAAGATGGAGAGTCGGGTTGACTCATATACAATTATCTAACATGCAAAATTGCGAAACACCTTTTGTGGATAGGTGTGTGGTCACAAGGCGTGGTCATGTGGAGAATACTTGCACCTAACACGTGTTCATGTGGGTGGAATTTTGCAGAAACCCGTGGATTTTCTTGGAGGTTCCAACCAGTGAGCAGAAGAGCCAGTTCAACTCAAAGAATTTAAGATCCTAGTCCGAAAGGTCACGTAGCCCTTTGGGGAGAAGGAGGGTCTGCACCAAGTCCCAATTCATGAAGTGGATCTCGATCGTCAGTTGCGGGAGAGATAAGGACCATCGATCTGAGGAAGAGGTTCAGATTTCGGGAAAAGGGAGGTGAGTGACACTCTAACGTCACGATGTACGAAGTCATGAAAATCTCAGATTTTGGGCCCCAGGTTTTAGCCAGAGGTCACATTGGTGGAGGCTAAAGGGAGAAAGAGCTAGCACTTGCTAGACGCGAGTTTGCGAGTTTAGAACTCAGGAGTTTGGAAGACGGAGAGTCGGGTTGACTCATATACAATTATCCGACATGCGAAATCACGAAACACCTTTTGTGGATAGCCTTGTGGTCACAAGGCGTGGTCACGTGGAGAAGACTTGCGCCTAGCGCTTGTTCATGCGGGTGGAATTTTGCAAAAACCCATGGATTTTCTTGGAGTTTCCAACCAGTGAGTGGAAGAGCCAGTTCAACTCGAAGAATTTAAGATCGTAGACCGAGAGGTCACGCAGCCCTTTGGGGAGAAGGGGGTTTTACACCAACTTTCCTTAAAAGACAAAAGGGAATCATGTCTGCACTCTACCTTTTTCTCCATTGGCTATAAAATTAAGAGATATACAATTTTTCATTCACGAATGCTAATATGAGAAATGTTTTTGCAATAAATAGAAAAATCCATACTCTAGGTTTTATAAACTTTTTCAATTTCATATGTTAAGCATATTTTTTTTTAAGTATATCATGATGTTACTTAACATAATTCTCAACAACTTACTATATGAATGGTAAAGACATTTGAAATATTACCTTAATTGATGTGCCCTACTAAGTTGCCCGTAGTTCAACCTTTTGGTCGACAGATCGAGGAAAGGATATTATTCTCATAACTGGTTTGTACTTAGCTTCTATACAGATTTTGTTAAGGGTAGATACACTGAGGACTACTTGTTTTATCAACGAGAAAGACATATCACCAGTGATGACTTAGATTGCAAAGATATGAAGAAACTGACCTATAAAAATGATAAGTGGAGTGACTTTGCCAACAAAATAGAGAGAATTGATTACAATATATTATCAATGAGCTTGAAAACCACTTCATAATATAATCAATGAAAGTTTGACATCTGCTTTATAATATAAACTAGAGAAATTAACTAAAAAATTTCACACATCATCGAACTTTGCCTTCATCAAATTCTGAATTCAAAATACCAAAAGTTTGATCTAATGGGCTATGTAATGAATGCTACAAAGTATATAAATATTACCAAGAAATCGGAGCACCAGACAAGTAGGGGAGGTTTTTATCATTTTCATAGAGACAACTCAAAAATGCAAATATCTAATATCTTCTTTTACATCATCCATCTAAGCTGTCAATGTTGTGGAATTATTTTTTTTTGTTTTCAGAGATGCCACCCGTTCCTCGAGGGATTTATTATTAGCATTGATCATGACATTCCCAATACTAAAAAAGTTGATCTCTATCAACTTTTTCTTTTTCATCCAGCATTTGTTGAAACAATGGGAGTGTTGATGTAGCCTGAGTGCTTTCTAGAGAATTTATCTTTTCCCTCTTACCCTGAGAGTGGAGAAAACTTTTGAAGTTGGATGTATTAATTTCAAGAAGGTGGGTGGAATAAATAAGGTTGGGTGGGAGGATTCAATTCTAGAACTAAATTTTTTGTCTCGTTGACATTCAACCGACTAAGTCTAAAAATAGGGTGGTTCCTACATAAGTTTGAATATTTCATAGTCGACTAGTATATGACTCTTCCTCGACTCACTTCTACTAATGAACCGAAGAATGTATTCTTTGGTGTAATTAATGTCTTCGCTACAGGGCCTGTGATTAGTTCATTCTCGGTCACTTCGTAAACAAAATAGGATACCATAAAGACAAAAGCAAAGGTTCCAATGCTTGCTCACCGATGTAATATTGTCATAAATAAATGAATGAAATTTCACTCAAGTGCTTATTTATTATGGTTCACTCATTTTTGTTATGTGTGGTGAGGATGTGATGACTTGTCAATTGAGTTTATTAGATTCCTCTTGTGTGAATGGATAATGATTATTACACTTTGTAACTCCCACCAAACTGAAGTTAAAACATATAATATGATAAGCATGCTTGTTGGCAGGGATGTATGAAGTGATATATAGATGGAAAAACGTTGGATGGGATCAATAACTCTATCCCTACTCGGATCCCTCATGTTTCTTGTAACATCCCCACTATAATCCTCAGTTTAATTGATGCTTATTGTAGATATAATATGTGGCTACGGCTAAGCGATGTAATATGCAAATTGTATTTCTATGTTTTAATAATAAAATGTGATATCGACTGCTAAGAGGACATGGATAGAGATGGGGGATAAATTAATCCACAAGAGAAGGGAGGGTCTAAGAGAATTCCTAAGAGGGGGCCCAAGGGGGAATTACCCATGTATATTATTTCAGCCCATTTTCCTAAATTTGCTATAATTGATACATGAACCTTCTAATTTTTTATTGAGTGTTCCCAAAGCCAAAAATTGAATACATGTAAGAGGGTGAGTGTGAGTGGTCACATCGTGTAGTTATTGGGAGCATGGGGGGTTGAGTAGAATTAGCTTGGGGAAGTGTGTGAGTCAAGAAAGACAATCCAAAGGGAGGAAATTTGTATGGGTTGGGAAAATAATTTTACACAGTCAAGTTTTGTGCATGAGCAACAAGTAGAGAGTAGGAAAGAGAGCTTGGAGCTGGAACATCCATGGAGGGTAAATTCTAGAGCAAGTTGGAGAATTCTGGAGATGAATATTGAAGAACCAGGTTGTCAAGCCTTAAGAGTAAACTCATGTGTGAGTTGCATTGTAACAACAAGTGTTTGTTGTTGTTTACTGGTAGTTTTTCCTAGCAACAAGATCCCTTGAGTTCCCAGCTGAGAGATTCCTAGTTACTTGTGCCATAGGGACCTTGATAAATGAATGTGATGCTCAAGGGACTAAGATCAGTGAAGGGGCACATTCCTTTGGTTGGGTAGGTCAAGAGGAAGAGAGATGGTGGAAAATTGGGGTAGTTGTAGGAGAATATCAATGAGTTGTGGGTTTTCTGATCTTTTAGTGGATAGTGAGAGACCACCCTCTTTTATGGATTAATAGCCTCAGCTTGGCAGTGACGTGTTGTTGAGATTTGGAGCAACAAGTCTATGGTTGGGTGGAACGTCCGTCCCAAGTAGTTGCTTGCACAATTATTTATAAAAGATAAGTGTTTTATCTTGTTTTTGTTTGTATTATGAGTTTGATTGTTGTGCATTAACTCTGTGTATCAAAAAGATTTATTTGCTACTGTAATTAAGTTTATTAGTTGCATTTCATGTTTGTTTTAAATGGTTGTAGATGCGTGTAATTAATTGTAACAGACACTGGCTAAGTATGTTTTTAATTTGCAGTCGAAAGCTACAGGAATTTAATTAGATAGCATAATTTTGTTTTTATAAGTATTTTGCACCACACTTTTCCTCAGATGGGTTGGGGAACATTGCATTATGGTATCAGAGCATCTGTTTCAAACACCAAGCTTGTATGGGTCAAGAACTAGAGCAAATTGGTAAAATTTGTTGTTGCAGATTCTATCTATGACGAATTTGGGGGAAATCGAAAAATAGAGTGAAATCCCCAAATTCATGAGTAAAATTCGATTTTGAGTGACTCATATATGTTTAAGAAATTTAATGGAGTAAATCTGCAAAGTTGCAAAGTTAAATTTGACCTGGAAGGTTGAACATTCAAGTTTTAATGGCCACAATAGAAGTTGGACAGAGTTGACAAATCAACGATCTATATCGCGTTCGATCGTAAGACTAATGGCCCAGATTCGCTTTGATAAATTTAAAAATTATTAAGGTTTCGACCATTTGGGAGGTTGAAAATATCAACGTCTGAGATTTATTTCGACGGTTGGGAAAATGGATCAGATCAATGGTCTAGATTCATTTGTGGTCATTGGGAGGTGAGGACTAATCAACAACTAGGATTCAAGTCAGAGGTTTCCAAAGTAGAGTAGATCGACGGTCGAGATTCATTTTCAATCCTTGGTGAAGTGAGAAAATTAATGGTCGAGATTCATTTCAGGGGTTTGAGAAATGGATAAGATCGATGGTCGAGGTTCATCGATGAGCTTGGGAAATTTTTTCTAGATCAATGACCAAGATCGTTTAAAATAAGTAGGTCGACAGTTCAAATTCACCTGGAATTTGATCAAAATTTTCTAAGTGATTTGGTCGCCAAAGGAAATCATCAACAACTGATAGTTGGGTTGGCTAGATGGGTGAAGTATTTTGGTCAACCAATGGAAATCGTCGATGGTCGGATCGATCAGATTGGCAAAGTGATTTTGGTTGTCGATGGGTGACAATCGATGGTCGAGTTGGTCAGATTGGAGAAGTGTTTAGATTGAGCAGAAGGAAATGGTCAATGGGACGATGGGATGATGTTTGAGCATCGACTGAATTCAACAAGGTTTCCAGTCGTCCAAGAGAATTGGTCAATGGCCAATGAAGGAAAGAGGGTGATGAGGTGTCATGCCATGTAAACCAAGTTGACACCTTAGGATGATGTGTCATGCCACATCATCATTGACATGTCATGCCACATCAGCAGTTTCCATGTTAGCACATAAGTGGTCGATGGTCGTCGGTCGAATTGAAGAGATGTTTTCGTCAGTCAATAGGATTGGGCGACGATCGATGGTTGGGTCGGTTGAAATGGTGAGGAGTTCATCTACTAATGAGATTTTGTCAACCCAAAATCTTTATTTGGGTAGTAAATTTTCGCATAAACTTATAAAGAGATTAATGTAGCTATAACTGAGTGGAAAATTGTAGCATGTGGATGTTGTAACTTTTCGCTCGGAACTCATATTGAGGCATGGGTACAGTCATTGGAAAGTTGTTTTAGAGAATGAATGCATCTAAGGGGTCAATATTTTATTTGGTGCATTGTGTCCTTCATAAATTGAGATAAATATAACATGTATTCTATATAATGAAATGTTTCATGTTATGCATGTCTAACAGTAATTATTACATGCTCATTTCTTGCAAAATTAGAGGTAAGAAAAACAACTTTGGTTCTTATATGAGGATTGGAGTCATGGTGATGCTTAGGGATATTATATCCATGAGGAAGAGATCAGAGTTATGCATGTCATCATGGGAAATGTTGAGACAAAGTCAAATGGAAGAAGGGACAGACAGGAGCCTGTCACTATGAGAATCCTGCATAGGGAAGTGAAAATATATAGAGTTGATAATGAAAGGATTATGAAGTCTTAGGAAGAGATACTTTAGAGCCTGATTATGTTGCATAAGAAAGTCAAAAAAGACTCTGGCACTAGGCAAGAATCTAGTGATAGACAAGTGACAACATCTAGATCCCAAAGCAAAAGTGATGGTCATGGAAATGATAGGTAGTTAAGAAGAATGAAAAGATGCCATCATTCTCCAAAGAGATCCACTAGAATAACTCATGCAATTTCAGGTCCAGGGACAAGCTCAAGTGTGTCTCTTGCCTAGAGGTAAAGGAGAATCCCTGAGGGATACATATTGCGAGGTGAACTCAAGAAAATCAAGCCATCGACTTTCAATGGTGAGCACATGAAAGGAGAAGAGGTTGAGTCTTGGCCGTTGGAAATGAAGAAATATTTCCAGCTGCATGATTACCCCTCATGCATAGAATCTATAATTGCAACCTACCTCTCGCAAAGAAAGGCGTTCATGTGGTGGGATCATCTTAAGCAAACCAAGAAACTTGATGAGAAGAAGATCTCTTGGAGCCAGTTCAAAGGATATTTTGAAGAGAAATATTTGTCTGAGCATTACTATGAAAGGAAGATGAAAGAGTTCTTTGAACTCAAGTTGGGAACCATGACAATGGACAGATATAAAAAGAGGTTCTTTGAATTGTTGAAGTATGTTGATTTCATCAAATATGAGAAGGTCAAAATCCAAAGGTTTCTAAGTGGGTTAGAGTGCTACTATGACCACGTTCAATATGATAACCTCAAAAATTTGGAGGAAGCCATAAGGAGAGAAAGACATCTTTATGAGCAAAACAAAGGAAGACCAATTTTTCAAAAAGCTTGGAATGACAAGATGAAAGGGAAAAAGAATCAAAGACAGAAAGGTTTTAGGCCACCCTTTTTCAAGAATAACTCTCAAGAAAATCAACAAGGTCAATCACCCCAAAATGAGCACAATAATGTAGATTCATTTGGGAAAAGGCCAAGCCAACAGCCTGTACAATGTTGGGGATGTGAAGGAAGTCACTTATATAGGGACTTCCCTCACAAAGGAGAAAGAATGAGGATTGTCCACAACATTCAAGAAGATGAAATAGTGGAATACATGGGAGGAAACATGCCAAGTATTTATGCAACCTTGGACAACAAGCAAGCGAAATATCAATCTCCCATGATTGAAGTGGAAGGTGAGATTGATAACCAACCCATAGCAATTTTAATTGATTATGGAGCTAGCCATAGTTACATAAACTCTAACATTGTTGAAATATTTCACTTGCAAAGGAGTAAGCATAAGAAATCTTGGTCAATTCAGTTAGTGACAGGAGCTAAGAGGAAAATCAATGAGCTTGTTAAAGATTGTCTGTTAGACATGAATGGAATCAACACAAAGGTATATGTAAACATCATATCGTTGGGTTCATATGACTATCTAATTAGCATGGATTGGTTGGAAAAAAACCATGTTGTCCTAGACTGTTACAACAAGACAATCACATGTCTTGATGAAGGAGGGAAACAAGGCAAGATTCAAGGCATTCCAAGAGCTATAGTTGTTAGAGAAATTTTAGCTATGCAGTTGAAAAAACGTTTTAGGAAGGGATGTCAGATTTTTGCAGCCCATATGGAAGAAGCAACCAGAAATAAAGTGGCAAGCACTAAAGAACATCCAGTCTTCAAGGATTTTGAAGATGTTTTTAAGGAAATCTTGGGATTTCCACCAAAGAGATACATTGATTTCTCTATTGATTTGGTGCCAGGAGTTTCCCCAGTGTCCAAAACACCATACAGAATGGGCACACTAAAATTGAAAGAGTTGTTGATGCAACTTGAAGAGTTGTTAAAGAAGGGGCACATATGCCCAAGTGTGTCACCATGGGGAGCCCTGGTTCTTTTAGTGAAGAAGAAAGATGAAAGCTTAAGGTTGTGTATTGATTTTAGACAGTTGAATAACGTAACCATAACAAATAAATGTCCTTTGCCAAGAATTGATGATTTGTTTGATCAACTGAAAGGTGAAAGAATCTTTTCAAAGATTGACTTGAGATCAAGTTATCATTAAGTCAAGATAAAGGAAGAAGACATCAACAAGACAACAGTTAGGACAAGATACAAGCATTATGAATTCATTGTGGTGTCATTTGGACTATTAAATGCCCCAACTGTTTTTATGTGTCTAATGAATGGAGTGTTCAAGGAGTACCTTGACAAGTTTGTAATTGTGTTCCTAAATGATATACTCATCTACTCTAATTCAGAAGAGGAGCATGAGAAAATTTTGGGAATGGTGTTGTAAGTTTTAAGAGAGCATAATTGTATGCTAAGCTAAGTAAGTGCATCTTTTATCAAAAGAATATTCATGACTTGGGGCATATGTTCAATAGAAGGGACAAAAGTTGATCCTGAGAAGATAAAGGCCATTATAGGATGGACAACACCAAATAATGTTACATAAGTCATATCATTCATGGATCTTTCCAATTATTACCAAAGATTCATAAAAGGATTTTCAAAGATTTCATGTCCAATCACTTCTTTGCAAAATAAGGGAGTGGAATTTGAATGGACTTCCAAGTGTGAAAGAAGATTTCAACAACTGAAAGACATATTGACAAGTGTGCCAATATTAAAGATTGCATATTCGGATGAATATTTTGTTGTGTGCACTTCTGCATGCAAAGAAGGACTCGATGGAGTTCTCAGTCAAAATGATCATGTGGTATGCTATGAGTCTCAAGAATTAAAAGATCATGAGAAAAATCATGCTACTCACGATATAGAGTTAGCAACAATTGTATATGCATTAAAAATGTGGAGACATTACCTCATGGGTAATAAATTTGAGCTAAGAACATACCATATGGTCTAAAGCATTTGTTTGGACAACCAACATTAAATTCTAGACAAACTATATGGCTAAAATTTCTAAGTGAGTATGACTTTGAAATTAAGCATATAAAGGGAAAGAAAAATCAAGTGGTTGATGCATTCAACATGAGAGCTCGTGAAGTTCATTTTGAAGCCATCAACGTGTACATGATTGATATGAAAGATCAAATCATTGCAGTAATAAATTCAGATCATCACTATCTAAAAATAAAAGAGACATTGCAACAAGATAATTTTCATCATAAGTTTATTTGTTATGAGCTAGAAGGAGATGGAATTCTCATGTACAAAGACAAATTATATGTGTCAAATTCCAATGAGTTGAAAAATGTAGTTTTGAAGGAAATGCATAATGTGCCATATGATAGACACCCAAAATATTAGAATACAATTGCAACGGTAAGAAGTTGTAACACCCATGTTTCCCCCAGTTTGTAAATATAACTATATTGGCCAGGAGACTATGGAAAACTCGATAGGTGTGAATGTTTGATTTGATGAATCTTTGTATAAAAGGTCAATGAATGGAATTTATGTTATTAAGAGAAAATGGATAAGTGTTTCATAACTGTTGAAAGGGGGGTTTGCCAATATAGACCATGGATGCTATGAAAGAGATGGTGAGGGGAACCATGAATGGTTGAGATAACCCCACCAAACCACTACCTTGTTGGATTTAATTGCTCAGTACCAGAATAGTCCTCTGACTCATGATTGAATTACAGCCAGGCTGGTAGGTGGGAAGACCTCCTCAAGAGTTAATGAGGGGATGGGGCAGAGCACCCATCTGTAAGGATTTCAGACCTGACCATGGACTGGGAATTTGGTCCACAGACAATCTTGTTGAGGAAAGAAAGTAAGTAAGGTGTGGTGGGCAGAGGAAGACCTATGAAGAGAAGCATAGAAGAGAGACTAAGATCTCAAGTTTGAGGAAGAACTGAGAAACAAACGTGTTATGGTCATTGGAAGTGGCTTGTAGGGGTATGATACAAGCCGATAAACGAGGTTGTTGAGTGACTGAGGAAGTACTTAGACAAACCTCCTTGCTTGGTATAGATACAAATTGTTGCCAAGATCCCGCGGGAGGAGGAGAGTAACCTCCATCCCTAATTTTCGTTGAGTCGGAAGAAAGGATTCTATCTCAGAGCATCGTGGTCTAGCTCAGGAGTGGCAAATGGTAAATCCATTAGGAGTGACTGAGCCTATGGTTGGGTGGAAACATGCACCCCTTTCAGTAGTCGCATCACTTCGTCTAGTTTTGATAATAAAAAAATCATACTCTATGCATTGAAATGGAATAATGGATGAATGCATGTATTTATACATCTAAGAATGGTTCTTGTATTGAACGATCAAGTTATGTGTATGCATTTATCTTCCTATGAACTTATGCTTCTAATTGATCGTTTATATGCCCCAGCTTAACCTCGACGTGTCATGGGACGTAAACTTGTAGGATGGTAGAGATAGAAAGTATTACGTCAATCTAGCCCTGTCCGTCTGAAGAGGATATCTTCTTCAGACTCCTTGTTGTGCGACTGAGATATTATGCCCAAGTCCGTAGAAAATCCACGATGATGAAGTTGTGTTTAACTCGCAAGAGTTAGAAGGACCCATGTGACCAAGGTTTAACAACCCCATGCTAAGCCTAAGGGATCTAAGTCCTTGTAGCTTCAAAGCTCCAGAAGTCTGGGACTTCAGAGTATTGTCGGGCCTAATAGTCACAAACCAGCCGAAGGTGATCGAGAGTCACGATTACCTGTAAGGTCGACCAATGTTGGGAGGTTACCCTAGTTGTTAGATGAAACTGTCTTATCGACTAAACCAGGATCCAAATCCCCATCACGAAGTAGCACGAGCCATCGATCGAGAATGTTTGGGGGTTCCCTCAGCCATTGAATCTACACCGAGATGACTTCGACGAAGTTCCCCTTTGGGAGAATGGAGATGCCATAGCATCAAACTCCATGAACGTCAAAGTTATGAAGTAAAGAAGAGCCGTAGATTTGGGGAGATCGTTAGGAACCCCGCCTACCATCCAATCATTCAGGAGGAGGGACCCATACACAATACTTCGACGAATTCTTGTTTCAGGAGAATGGAGTGGCAGTAGAACCAAAACCCCTGAAGGTCGGAGTCATGAAGTAATGTGGACCATGGATCTAAGGTTCCTTAGGAATATCTCTCGACCGTTCGATCATGGGGACGTGTGTATCATGTCAAGAGCACGTGGGGGCCCATGGTTCAAGTGACGACATTACCAGGGGTGTCAACCTTGTGGTATGGTAAGGGGACATCGATGACCTAAGGCAAGTGCCACACATTCTTACCGGAGTGTCTTGGGATGACAAGTGTTCCTCTAGGAGTGGCCCAACAACAGGACCCAAGGGACCCTTGGGCAGAAGTTACGAGCCATAGATCTCTGAGGTTACGTGGATACCCTCAGACCGTTAGATCTAGGTAGTGGTCGGCCCGATGCTGACCAACTCTGGGAGAAAGGAGAAGTGTACACCATGAAACCCAAAACGTTGAAGTTACGAAGTAGCGGAGGTCATTGATCCAAGGGTTACATGGACATGCCTTGGCTGCGAGATCGAAGGGCATGAAAGACGATCAATCCAGAGTGACGTGGCGCAGTGACGTCACCTAGGGTGACATGGACCCAAGTTTTACGTGCCACGTGTCACTTGGATTCGTGTGTATCACATACCTTATAAACCCATTTATACGTGACATGTCTCACCCCTAGCCCCTTCTACATGTCAGCCCCTGGTACATGCCCACCTAGCTAAAGTGGTTAGTGAAGTGACTGGAACTCTCGGACTCTGGGACTTCGGGATTCCAGAGGATTTGGGGTGTAGCATTATAGAGAGACCAAAAGGCTCGAAGGTCGGAGCCACGTGGGAAGCTTATGAGACTTCGGGAGTTCAAGACTCCGTGAGGTCTCGTGCATAGACAGTAAAGAGGTGTTCAGTGTCGAAGTGCCAAAGCGTCGAAGTGTCGAATTCCCTGTTGGCCTGCGTATTAAACGCCTTCGTGTTAGATGAAGATTGAATCTAGTCATGGGATCAGACGATGGATGGACTTCCACCATGGATGAAGGAACTTGGAGACAATACGTGTGAGGTGGATCCACGTGGGAGCCACATGGCCTTTGACCAATAAAAGCCGGAAGAACTTGGGAAGGGCGTATATGCCAGTCCAGAGATCAGATTTGAGAGTGGAGGCAGTGGTTGGAGAGTTATGGACGAGAAGGATGTGATAGAAATCCCAGAATTAGGATTTGGGATAGTCAAGAAAAATGAAATTATGATGCCCCGCCCCTTAAAAGAGTATTTAGGGGTCGGGTGTGTTACAAATTGGTAGCAGAGCATGGTTACTACACCTATCCTGCTTGGGCTCATGGACGAGTTACGTAAAACGCATATTTAAAGGACTTTTAAGGGTGACACCCTATCTTACCTCTTTCCTAAAGAGTCTGGTTAAACTTTTACTAAAGAAAAGAATGAAACTCTCTACTGTGCATGTATTTAAGAAATATGAATTACGTGTTGTTCATAAACTAATAGACTGTTGGCTAACAATAAGTGTTTTGTCAACACTCAAGCAGTCAGTAAATCACGGGAAAACTAAAAGTATAAAGAATGGTGATGCACCATGAAGTGGGGGATGGCTCCCACAATAGAGACGAAGAATCTGACGAAAGGAGGGCGGTGGAAATCCCTCCGGATCTGGATGAAACTGTAAGGAACCTCATGGCCGAATTAGAGAGTTGCAAGGTCGACAATGAAAGGTTGATAAAGGATGAAGAAAAACAAACAGAAATTAATGTAGTCTTGCTACTGAGATTATCCGATATACAAAGGTAGTTGCAACATGGACTCGCAACCAGTCATGTGGATCGACGACATACAAAGAGAAGTCAAAGTCCACCTAAGATACGAAAACATGGTCACATAAGTGGCCACATTAGGAGGAGTACCTCGAGGAAGGCCCCACCTGGAGGCAGTGGACACTCATTGGGAGAGTCCTTTGGAGAGGAAAATGGAAACTCCGAGGGATATTCTAGTAGCAAAACTAGCTCAAATTCTCAAAGGAAAGGAAAGAAGTGAAAGCATTCCAAAAGTCGTGATCCTGAAGAGTTAAAGAAATCCAAACTACCCTCTTTCGATGGAGAGATTAAGAAAGGGGAAGAGGCAGAAGCTTGGTTGCTTAGTTTAAAGAAGTACTCCAGAGTCCATGACTACTCTGAAAACTTGAAGGCTCAAATAGCCATCTTCAACCTAAAAGGAAAGGCTTCCATTTGGTGGGAAGACCTTAGGAATGTGAAAGGAATCCATGAGAAGGAATTGTCATGGAAATAGTTTGAGAAACACTTCAAGAAGAAGAGTAGTTCAAGATTCAAGAAGAAGGGGTTTAAATACTCAAGATTTAAGAAATATGGGAAGGATTCTAGGATGAACCTTCCTACTAGAAGTCTGTATCAACAAAATTTCCCCTCCCAGAGTGGAAATAAACCTTTTGGAGCAACCCCAGGAAAGACTGATAACCCAAAGAGAAAACCCTTGAAATGTTGGGGTTGTGGAGAAGAATATTTGCTGAGCGATTGTCCACACAGACAACAGAACAATAGGGGAGTCTACAACATCCAAGAAGCTACCATAGTCAATGATGTGGCTAGGATCATGCCATAGATTTATGCAGCCTTGGATAATAAACAAGCCGACCACCAAGTTTCAGTGGTGGAGATGGAAGGTATGATTGTCGACCATTTAGTTTCTATTTTAATTTACCCTGGTTATAATTTGAGTTATGTGGCCCCTCAAACTATTGATAAGTGTAAACTACAACCAGTTAGACATGTTAAGCCCTTGTTGGTACAACTAGCCACTGGAACCAAAATAAAGGTAGCAGAGGTCATACCAGCTTGCCAATTCATTATTGATATATTACCCACCCAAGCGACCCTTAACATACTTCCCCGAGGATCTTATGACCTATTGATTGGTATGGACTGGTTAGCCACTTATAAAACCAAGTTGGACTGTTACCATAAAACTTTGGAATGTGAAAATGAAGAAGGGAGAAAAATAACCCTCCAAGGGATTCATAAGCATGTCTCAGTGAAATGAATATCAACACTTCAAATGAAAAAGTATTGCTGAAAGATATGTCCTCTATATGCAATACAGGTGTTGGAATCTGTTGAGTATGACAAACCAAACCTAGAGGACCACCCCATATTAAGAGAGTATAAAGATGTGTTTCCCGAAGAAGTACTAGGTCTACCTCCGAGAAGAGACATTGACTTCTCGATAGAACTTGCACCAGGAATAGTGCCAGTGTCTACAACGCCCTATAGGATGAGTACACCAGAGCTAGTTGAGCTCAAGCTACAACTAAAGGAAATGATGGAAAAAGGTTACATCTGGCCCAACATGTCTCCATGGGGAGCACCAACCTTGTTTGTGAAAAAGAAAGATGGCACACTTCAACTATGCATAGACTATAGACAATTCAATAAGAAAACCATAAAGAACAAGTATCCCTTACCAAGAATCGATGACTTGTTTGACCAATTAAGGGATGCTTCCATTTTTCTCAAAGATTGACTTAAGGTCTGGATACCATCAGATCCGAATCAAGGATGAAGACATCCACAAAAAATCCTTCAGGACAATATATGGTTACTATGAATTTGTGGTGGTTCCATTTGGATTAACCAACGCCCCCACCACTTTTATGTGCTTGATGAATAATGTACTCAACAAATTCCTAGACAAGTTTGTATTGGTTTTCATTGATGATATCCTAATCTACTCCAAGAATAAAGAGGAGCATGAAGAACATATTAAACTAGTGCTTCAAGTACTAAGAGAGCATCAGCTCTACGGTAAGTTTAGCAAGTGTGGCTCTTTCCAGAAGAAAGTCCATTACTTAGGCCATGTTATTTCTGAAGAAGGAGTGGCAGTGGACCCTGACAAGATAAGATCTATCATGGAATGGCCTACCCCAAAGGATGTATCTGATATTAGATCCTTTATGGGCTTAGAAGGATACTATAGAAGGTTCATACAAGGATTTTCTAAGATTGGTTATCCAATCACTGCCCTTCAGAAAAAGGGGGTTAAATTCACTTGGACATCAGAATGTGAAGAAAGATGTCAAGAACTAAAATACCTTCTAACCCATGCACCTGTGCTGAAGATTACAGACCCTAATTGTAATGTCCCCAAGGCCGAGCCCAGTTGTAAATCTTGTTTACGAAATGAGTTGTAAAAATTTCTTATAGGCTGGTGAGCCAAATTTATATAAGTTGGTGGGCTTATGTGATTATTAGGCCAGAGAGCTTAAGTGTTGAAGGCCAAGAGCCTGATTTTGTACATGTATCTATGCACATTATTAATAAAAATTAAACACTACCGCGTGCAGACCGACCACGATGAATGAGTGATGGGGGACTAAGTTCCACAGAGTGGGTAAGGGATTAGGGGATGGAAGGTGAGAAAAAGGGGCTAAGTGTGGAGCCAAGGGGCTAAGTGTTGATCCTAGGGACTTAAGTCCTTGGGGAATAATATTTTAATATTATTCCAAAAGACATGTGAATATTATGTTTTATCCTAAGTTATTTTTGGAAAGACAAGCAACTTCCAAATGGAAGGAACGTGTGCTGAAGGAATGCATGCATTGCATGGGTGACAAGTGTCAACCCAAGCACATGCAGATAAAACTGTTGAGTTGAGCCATGATGGGGGTTCCACCTCCATTCTACCCGACCATCTGAATGTGAATGGTTTGACCTCTGCAAAAATACCTTGGTGCATCCCTGAAAGCCGAAAAGCATGTGTTGATTTCTGAGATAACTGGTACATCCTCTGTCTGAACAATTTGAGACTGTGCGTGGAATCTTTGTACCCTTGGTGCAATCTTGAAACCAAAACCATGAGTCTATCTCGTGATTGCAGAGCCTATTTGGGAAGCTCGTGTCTATTTTCCCAGTTGGTTGTTGTGGCCACGCAGTGCTGGTCTGCGGGTGGCTTGCTGGCCAGTGTAAGTCCGTGCCAAGCCTATGTGTAACCTCTCTCTAGGTGAGGGAGGTGATTTTTGTTGGAAGAAGCAGGTTGTCAGGCCCGTGAGAAACTCTTTCCAGGTGAGAGAGTTTGTTGGGAAGTGGTTTCTTCCAGAGAGTGTCCAGCACCAGCTTCGGTCTCTGAGACTTTTTGATCTGGCCTATTGTCGAGACCCAGAGAGGGAGGTGTAGCACCGATGGACTATGCTTGTGAAGGTGTATACTCCTGGGCGGAACAAGCATGTGGGGAATGAGAGTCCGGGAGTAGTGGGCGTAAGATGGCATCCTGGGAAGAATCCTTCCAGTTTTTATGTGATGTTTTCCCTGTAACCTCAGCCTAGCCTAGGATTCCTTGCCTTGGGGTGGAGCTTAGTCCCAGCTCGGGGGTGACCCTCTGCTGAGCTTGATGAGCAACGTGGTCTAAGGCTAGGAGGTTCGTGGAAGGCCTACATGTGGTTGGTGTAATTACCACCATTTCAAAGATAAGTACCAGATGATGTTTTAATTATGTTTTTTGCATGTCTGTGTATTTATATTTATCATGCATTCTAATGTGTATATGAATTAATGTTAATTCCATGGATTATTTATGTCAGCAGTAATTTTGTGCTTACTCTAAGTTTAAATGTGTTTAACCTGTTTTAAATGCATGTTATTAATTAAGCATAAAATGATGTTGTTCCGCAAAGTAGCGTCTACCCGACCAGTGGGTTGGATGATGGTCGGGGAAGCGTTACACTAATAATGACTTGCTCGTGTGTACAAATGCCTGTAAGGAAGGACTCAGAGGAGTACTTATGCAAGAAGGATGTATAATTCACTACGTATCCAGAAAATTGAATGAGCACGAAATCAATTATGTGACCCGTGATCTAGAGTTGGTTGCCATAGTGCATGCTTTAAAAATGTGGAGGCATTACCTCCTGGGTAGGATATTTGTACTTATGATAGACCACTATGGGTTGAGGCACCTGTTTGATCAACCGAAACTCAATTCTAGACAAGCTAGGTGGATGGCTCTCCTTAGTGAGTTTGATTTTGAAATCAAACACATCAAAGGAAAGGAAAATAGGGTGGTCGATGCCCTTAGCAGAAGTGTGAAAATGATTCACCTGGCAACGGTGAGCACTTGTGAAATGAATGCCAGGGAGAGAGTCACGAATGCACAAGAATCATAGGCATTTTTCAAGATCGTGACATCATACCTAAAGCAAGAGCCCATAACGCTAAAGTATGAAGGCTATCAGATGCTTGATGAATGCATGTTGACTTATAGAAATAGATTGTATATTCCAAATTGTGATGACTTGAAGAGGTTCATAATGGATGAACTACACAAGAGACCATATACTGGTCATCAAGTTTATTAGAAAAGGATCACAATGACTAGGAAACAATTCTTTTTGGCCTGGATTGAAAAAGAACATAGATGACTATCTAGCTAAGTGTCTAGAACGCCAGCAAGTTAAGGAAGAACACCGACACCCAACAGAGTTTTCATAGCCTATACCAATTCTACAATGGAAATGGGAAACCATCTCCATGGATTTCATCACCAGATTACCAAAATCGGCCAAGCAGAATGATGCCATCACGACGGTGGTGGACAAATTGAGAAAGTTTGCTCACTTCATTCTTGTCAAGTCAACTTGCAAGGAAATAGATATTGCCAACATATTCATGAAGGAGATATTTATACTGCATGGCATGCCTAGGGAGATTATATCTGACAGAGACACAAAATTTACTTAAAGATTGTGGAAGTCCTTAATGGCTGGTTTTGAGACTAAATTGTTGTTTAGCACAACCTATCACCCTCAAACATATGGACAGACAGAAAGAGTGAACCAAATATTAGAAGACATGTTAAGGATGCATGTAATGCATCAAACTAAGAAGTGGGAAGACTACCCGCCATTGGTAGAATTTTCTTACAAA
The DNA here is from genome assembly GCA_000966675.3 of Picea glauca. Classification (NCBI taxonomy): domain Eukaryota; kingdom Viridiplantae; phylum Streptophyta; class Pinopsida; order Pinales; family Pinaceae; genus Picea; species Picea glauca. The sequence continues at coordinate 143,115 of JZKD02S1852417.1, forward strand.
AACGGTTATAAAGAGTCACTGAAGATGAGCCCTTTTGAAGCCCTTTATGGTAGACAGTGAAAGATTCCAATCAGCTGGAGTAATCCAGTGGATAGAATTATTGTCGGTCCTGACATGCTGAAAGAAATGGAACAACAAGTGATTCAGATTAAGAAAAATCTGAAAACTTCTCAGGATAGACAGAAGAGTTATGCTGACATAAAGAGAACTCTGAGAGAGTTCAAGATAGGAGACCATGTCTATCTTAGAATTAGACCCAGGAAGAGTTCCCTGAGAATGGGAGCTTGTGCCAAGATGGCACCCTGATATTGTGGACCCTTTGAAATATTAGATAGAGTGGGACCTATAGCCTATAGCCTAGCACTCCCTCCCACAATGAAGGCACATAGTGTTTTCCATGTTTCATTATTGAAGAAATATCTACATGATTATAATCATATAATTGACTGGTCTGTGATTCAGGTAGAGATGGAGGGAGAATTCTTGCTAGAACCTCAATGCATACTAGACATGAAGGAAACCTCACTCAGAAACGGAACCATTGCACAGGTCAAGGTGCAGTGGAAACACTTTGGCGCAGATGAGGCTACGTAGGAAATGGAGGATGCCATGAGACAGACATATCCATTTTGTTTACTTATGAATATACAGATCACATTGACAGATAAAACATTGAGGGCGATGTTCCTTTAAGGGGGAGGGGATTGTAACACCCCTGTTTCCCCTAGTTTGTAAATATAACTATATTGTCCAAGAGACTATGGAAAAATCGATATGTGTGAATGTTTGATTTGATGAAACTTTGTATAAAAGGTCAATGAATGTAATTTTTGTTATTAAGCAAAAATGGATAAGTGTTGCATAATTGTTGAAAGGGGGGTTTGCCAAGATAAACCACAGATGTTATGAAAGAGATGGTGAGGGGAAACATGAATGGTTGAGATAACCCCCACCAAACCAGTACCTTATTGGATTTAATTGCTTAGGACTATAACATTCCTTTGACCTAGGAATGAATTACAGTCAGGCTGGTAGGTGGGAAGACCTCCTCAAGAGTTAATGAGGGGATGGGGCAGAGCGCCCATCTATAAGGCTTTTAGACTTGACCACCAACTGGGAATTCGGGCCACATGCAATCTTGCCGAGGAAATAAAGAAAGGAAGGCATGGTGGGTAGAGGAAGACCCGTGAAGAGAAGCAGAGAAGAGATACTAAGCTCTCAAGTTTGAGGAAGAACAAAAAAACAAACATGTTCTAGTCGCAGGAAGTGGCTAGCAAGGTTATGATACAAGTTGATAAATGAGGTTGGTGAGTGACTAAGGAAGTACTCAGGCATACCTCCTTGCTTGGTAAAGAGAAAACTCGTTACCAAGATCCTATGGGAGGAGGAGAGTAACCTCTGTCCCTAACTTTCACTGAGCCGAAAGAAAGGATTCTATCTCAAAGCATCGTGGTCTAGCTTGGGGGTGGTTAGTGGTAAATCCGTTAGGAGTGACTGAGCCTATGGTTTGGTGGAAATAGACACCCCTTTCAGCAGTCACATCACGTCATCTGGTTACGATAAGTTTTTTCATACTCTATGCATTGAAATGGAATAATGGGTGAATGCATGTATTTATACATCTAAGAATGATTTATGTATTGAATGATCAAGTTATGTGTATGCATTTATCTTCCTATGAACTTATGCTTTTGATTAATTGTCTATATGCCCCAGCTTAGCCTTGAGGTGTCGTGGGACGTAAACCTATAGGACGACCAAGATAGAAAGTATTGCATCAATCTGGCCCTGTCCGTCTGAAGAGGATATCTTCTTCAGACTCCTTGTTGTGCGACCGAGATATTATGCCCAAGTCCTTAGCAAATCCACGATGAGGAAGTTTTGTTTAATTCGTGACATTTAGAAGGACCCATGTTACCAAGGTCTAGGAACCCCATGCTAAGCCTAAGGGAGCTAAGTCCTTCTGGCTTCAGAGCTCCGAAAGTCCGAGACTTCTGAGTATTGTCGGCCCTAATAGTCACAAATCGGTCGAAGGTGACCGAGAGTCACAGTTACATGTAAGGTCGATCGATGTTGGGCGATTACCCTAGTGGTTATATGAAAGTGTCTTACCGACTAAACCGGGATCCAACTCCCCATCGCGAAGTAGCACGAGCCACCAATCGAGAATGTTTGGGTGTTCCCTCTGTCATTGGATCTACACCGAGACGACTTCGACGAAGTTCCCCTTCAGGAGAATGGATATGCCATAGCATCAAACTCCCCGAGCGCCGAAGTTACGAAGTAAAGGATAGCTGTAGATTTGGGGAGATCGTTAGGAATCTCACCTACCGTCCGATCATTCAGGAGGAGGGACCTGTACATGGTACTTCGACGAAGTCTTGCTTCGGGAGAATGGAGTGGCAATAGAGCCAAAACCCCCTAAGGCTGGAGTCACAAAGTAATGTGGACCATGGATCTAAGGATCCTTAGGTATCCCTCTCGATTGTTCGATCGTGGGGACGTGTGTGTCATGTCAAGAGCATGTGGGGGCCCACGTGTCAAGTGACGACGTTGTCAGGTGTGGTGACCTCGTGATATGGTAAGGGGACATCGGTGACCTGAGGCAGGTGCCACACATTCTTACCAAAGTGTTTTGGGATGATAGGTGTCCCTTTAGGAGTGGCCCAACAATGGGACCCAATGGACCCTTGAGCAGAAGTTACGAGTCCTAGATATCTGAGGTTACATCGACACTCTCAGACCGTTAGATCTAGGTTGTGGTTAGCCTGACACTGACCAACTCTGAGAGAAAGGAGAAGTGTACACCATGAAACCCTGAATGTCGAAGTTACGAAATAGCAGAGGTCGTTTATCCAAGGGTTACGTGGACATGCCTTGGTCGTGAGATTGAAGGGCATGAAAGACGATTAGTCCGGAGTGACGTGGTGTAGTGACGTCACCTAGGGTGACGTGGACCCAAGTTTGATGTGCCACGTGTCACCTGGATTCATGCGTATCACATACCCTATAGACCCATTGATACATGACACATGTCACCCTTGGCTCCTTCTAAGTTTCAGCCCCCGGTACGTGCCCACCTAGCCAAAGTGGTTGGTGAAGTGACCGAAACTCTGGGAGTTCGGGACTTCGAGACTCTGGAGGATTTGGGGTGTAGCATTATAGAGAGACCAAAAGGCCCAAAGGTCGGAGCCACATGACAATCTTACGAGACTTCTGGAGTTCAGGACTCCAATAGGTCTCGTGCGTAGACAGTAAAGAGGCGTTCAACGCCGAAGTGCCAAAGCGTCGAAGCATCAAAGTCTCTATTGGCCTGTGTGTTAGACGAAGATTGAGTCTAGTCGTGGGATTGAATGGTGGATGGAATTCCACTGTGGATGAAGAAACTTGAGACAATACGTGTGAGGTGGATCCATGTGGGTGCCACATGGCCTTTGACCAATAAAAGCCGAAATAACTTGGGAAGGGCGTATCTGCCATTCTAGAGCTCAGATTTGAGCATGGAGGCAGTGGTTGGAGAGTTCTTGATGAGAAGGACATGATAGAAATCCCAAAATTAAGATTTGAGATAGTTAAGGAAAATGAAATTATGATACCCCACCCCTTAAAAGAGCGTTTAGGGGTCGGGTATGTTACAGAAGCCAATACTTTTGGCCATGAATGAAGAAAAAAGTGGATAATTACATATCCAAATGTTTAGAGTGCCAGAAGGTGAAAACATAACATAGGCATCCAACAAGTTTGTTAGAGTCAATACCCATTCCAAAATGGAAGTGGGAAGTTGTAATGGTTGATTTTATTACTAAATTGCCCATAACAATGAAACAATATGACTCCATCATGATGGTGGTGGATAAATTGACTAAGGAAGTGCATTTGATCCCAATGATGACAACACACAAGGCAACAAATATTGGAAGAATTTATATGAAAAAAGTTGTTAGGCTACATGGGATGCCTAAGGCAATAGTTTCAGACAGAGATCCAAAGTTTACTTCCAAATTTTGGAAAGGTTTTCTCAAAGGCTTTGGGACAAATATAAGTCCAGTACAACGTATCACCGAGAGTCAGATGAGAAAATAGAGAGGACTAACATAATAGTTAAGGACATTCTTAGAATGTATGTGATGGACCATCCATCAAAGTCGGGATATTATATTCATTTGGTGGAATTTGCTTACAATAATGGGTATCGAGCTTCATTAAAAATGTGCCTGTTTGAAGCATTTTATGGTAGAAAATGTAACATACAAGTGAGTTGGGATAATCTAGTAGACAAATCAGTTGTTGCTCGAAATTTGTTAAAGGAAATGGAAGAGCAGATGGCAAGGATTAAGCAGAATTTGAAGGCTTCCCAGAATAGGCAGAAAAGTTATGCAGACAAGAATAGAGTGTTTATAGGTTTTAAAGTGGGAGAACATGTGTTATTAAAAGTGAAGGTGAAAAGAAGTTCATTAAGATTAGGAAGTTTCTCTAAGTTGGCAGTGAGATATTGTGGGCCTTTTGAAATCTTAGAAAATATAGGGCTAGTTGCATATAGGCTAGCATTTCCTATTTCCATGAGAGTACATAATGTATTTCATGTGTCATTATTAAATAAATATGTGCATGACCCTAACCACATAATTGATTGGAATGTGATCTAGGGGGAACACAAAGGGGATTTTCGGGTGGGACTAGTACACATCTTGGACCGGAAAGTCAAAGTGCTCATGAACGAAGCCATAGGGTTGGTAAAGGTTCAATGGAATTGCTATGGTCCTAAATATGCTACATGGAAGCATGAAGAAAACATGCAAGAAGAATACCCACAAATATTTAACACTTTTGAAGAAAAGAGAATGTAAGACTCTGTTTTGAGCAACTAAAGTTCCAGAACCACATCTCAGAGTCCTAGCCAACTACGCTAGGGACCCTGATAAAATAATTTCACATTCCTTTGGTTATCCCTGATAAATGAATGGTACATTCCTTGGGTTAACCTTAATAAATGAATGGTGCATTCCCTGGGTCTGTGAGTTGAGAGGAACAAGAGATTATGGTTGGAACTGTTGCTAGAGTTGTGAAAATGTAGAATTTTGTTTTCTAAGTATTGTGATGTAAATTTGGATATATGTATATCGACATAGTGTGCACCAAGGAATGTGCACGATTGTAGGGGAGGGGGAATGTAACATCCCCACTATAATCCTCATTTTAATTGATGCTTAATGTAGATATAATATGTGACTACGACTAAGCGATGTAATATGCGAATTATATTTCTATGTTTTAATAATAAAATGTGATACCAACTGCTAAGGGGGCATGGACAAAGATGGGGGATGAATTAATCCACAAGAGAAGGGAGGGTCTAAGAGAATTCCTAAGAGGGGGTCCAAGGGGGAATTACCCATGTATATTATTTCAACCCATTTGTAAAGCCCTACCCAGGGCTTCATAGTTAAACTTTGAAGTTGTATCTGGTTGACAATCTAATTTTATGAAGTATGAAATTCAAGTTATATCTCTTTGTTTTAACAAGACAATAAAACAATATTCATTTACATGATAGTAATTTCTTTAATACATAGTGAAATTTAATTCAAGAAAAAAAAAAAAAAAAAAA
>JZKD02S1852417.1:153902-165493 GCA_000966675.3 Picea glauca
TTTGGGTAAGTTGGTGCATCAACTTCCCGGGGTCGTAACTTTTGCATATGATCTCCGTTTTAGGCGTGTGATAGCTCGTTGGAAAGGTATTGTCGAGGAGATTCATTTTGGGGGCCCAATAATGCCTTTGTCTATCATTGAGAACCTCGATCTCAAAAAACCTTCATTTAGGCCCTCAAAATGGCCCCGGAAGATAAAACCTGCTAAAAATAGTAAATTGCCAAAATGGCCAGAAAACTGTTTTGAGCCATTTGGAAAAGGTGGGTGGCCCCCGATATCCACCTGGATCAATTTATGTCTTGATACTAACTTGCATTCATGTCCATTGCATATTCGACATTGCTACCTTGGAAAAAACAGGTTGGTTGGGCAGGAAGATGAATTGTTCTGTGCAACAACAGAGGGTTTTGTGGTACAGTCTTCTAAAATGTATACCAACTGTGATGGTAAATTAAATATACAAACCAGGTGGGGGCATATAATATTAGACTTGAAAACGATGGCTTGGCAGCAATGGGCCTTTCTGCCCTCCCTATTTCTACTTTTTCCATTTTCTATTATCCCTTTTGTTTTCTAATTCATCTGCTTAGTGTTCTTTCCAAAAATTCCTTGGTGCGCCGGTTGGCAGACTAACGGTTTCACATCTATGGTAATGCTTCTACCTTATTCCATAGTTACCCACTTTTTCGATTGCAGGTGCTAGGCTGGCAGGTTCAATATTTCTCCCCTGGCTTCCGGGGGTCCGCGATATACAGATTGGTCGTGGTGCCCTGCCTTCATGCCTTGTTTACTGTTAAACATTTTTCTAGTTAAAAATATTAGATGCATACAATTTTACGGTTATTTAGTCCTTCTGATGAAAAATATACAATGCATATGCTTGTTTAGTCTTGATGTTTATCTGCACATGCTTGCATCAGAAAAAGTTGGACTAGTGACATGGGCATGAGCAGTCAGTCATTCCAGACATCAACAAACCGACAAGGCCAAAGGTAAAGATGCATACGCTCTACTCTTACTATGTTTACCAAACAAATATCCTCAACTATATATTCATCTATGGCATGGTAAATATGTTGATGTCATCTGCAATACATGGTTTGTAGTTCACAAGAAGTATCAACAAGTACAAGCGAGGCGTTGAATGTGCCGTATGTTCCGCAGATTGAGAGGTGTGGTTGCAAAACTCTGGCTCCATAGTTCATCGAAGCTATGCATGTATTTATAGATTTATGCCAGTGAAGAAGAATACAAAAAAAAAATGCACACTACCATTCACTTTAGTTTTCCTGTTCAAAAATTGTCACCAGGTCTAGAGTTGTAACATCCAAAATACTATCAATAGATGGCTTGGACAACCGTCGAACTGGACAAGTGTTCGTTGGGGACATAATGGTCGTTTATAGCACCTACTTGGACAAGACAAACAAAACTAGATCTGTTATGCATGCTAACATGACAGACAAGGAGGCCATGATTACAGTGACACTGACTATTCATCCATAACTTGTCCAGAAACATGCAAAAAATATATTGTCGGGTAATGGGATATCCATTATAAATTTTAATATATTGCCCAAAACAATATATGATCGTGGTGATTGCGATCGAATTATTTCGCTCAACGAAACAAGTATTGTGGAAAAAAATTTCGTTGTTTGTTCAGAATATCGTTTCGTCTTAGACTTGACTATCATCCAACTTGCATAGAGCACTAATATTTATCCAATCGGAACGATTTGCGCAGCTGTCACACTAGCGAGAAAACTTGGCTCACAACACATTCTCCATATAAAGGATGGAGAGTCGGACAACAACAAGGCAATGGTACCGCTTTTCATATTCAGTTTTGTCCTTTACTTTCGCATGTGCATGTATCTCGGGTAAGTTACACAAATATTGCATTGTTCCATGTTGCAGCTGTAATTGTTCGATACATATTCAAATTTGTTTTCGTCAATGGAGAAACAATTGCATAAAAGACAGATTCCACTTATGCTCTTCAAAAATATAACAAAGAAAATGGATGTTAGAGAAATGATCTTTCGGACAACCCAGGCAATGTTTGTAACAGAGTTGCGAGGAGATATAGTACAGAATATAAAGAAACTAGCTAGCTCTACAACTGTTGTGCGTATACATCCACAAAATCATCCTCACTTTGCTTATACAAATAGCCTTCAACAAATTTCTGCGGCATGTTTTATTTTATTTTTATTTTTTTAAGGGGAGGGGGGAGTGCAGTTGTGTATTATATTGTTCAATGTATTAATTCCTATCCTTGCGTTCCCAGGTTGAAGGTGTTTTAGTTGCAGCTAATGTGTACTTGACCTCCTTTGAACCTGTATGTGTGAAATGCAACTCTCCTGCTTCTGCCTCTGCTTTGATAAGTGATGATACGATTGATTGTCTGTGATGCGGTGAAAAATGTCCATATATATATGGACATTGCGTCAATGATGCCATTCGAACCATGGGAAACACAACCGTGCATTGTACGGTTAGGCAACCTCTGTTACAAAATGTGGTTCCTAAGTTGGTTGAATTGTCGTATGAAACGTATCTACAGAAAAATGTAAGCAATGTCTACATGCTGCGGGATCTTCGGATACACAACAAATTCACCTTAAATGAGGACAATGCAATTTTGCATATCGACCGAAGAAGGGAAAAAAAAAATATCAAACTTTGGCAGGAAACAAAAACACCTCACGTGTCTCTGTAATATTTCTTCAACATCCAGATGAATGTTCGTCGGACTCGACTACTTGGAATTGCATGTGCATAGGATTGTTCGATCCGAAAAATGGGAAGCATGGCAACAAACCCCATATATCCCATGGCCCCAATTATTTTGTATTGGGAACATATACCAGATGCAAGAGAAAACGAATGTGGCAACTTCTTTTCTTTGTATATCAAATTGTTTGATGTAAAGGTCGATGCGTCCTGCTCTATGGAACCTTGTGGGAACTTGCTTGCGGCCTGTTTGAAGTTTAATTGGTTCTTGGTTGTGTGATTCATCTGTCAAATTGTATATTGCAAAACTCCAACTATTGTTTGGAGGACACAGAACAATAGAATTGAATTTTTTAGCCAGCTAGCCCGCAAATCCGCCTGATAATTTCTATGGTGCTGTGACACAAATGTAGTATGTGGCTTGTTTTAGCATTTTCCCTTAATCGATGAACTTGGTAAAATTAATCTCTTATATTATCAATGAATATATACTGTGTGAAGTGCAATTGTGCTATCATATCAACAAGAGACCCTTAAAATTCAAATTGGTCGTTGTTTTAGCATTTTTTGCTTAATCGATGAACTTGGTAAAATTAATCTCCTGGAATAATTTGAAATCAACGAATATATACTGTGTGAAGTGCAAATGTGCTATCGTATCAACAAGAGGCCCTTGAAATTCAAATTGGTCGTTGTTATGCTTGCGGTGATAGAATTTTAAAAAACTTTCTTTTGTTTCCTTCAATTTTTTTTAAATAAACGATTTAACATCCTTTGATAATTTTATGTAATTCAATTGTACAATATAAATATTTAATATTGATAATTTAGTATTTGAAAATAATGTTAGATAAGATGACCATCCGTAAACAATCTCAAATTTGAGCCCGCTAGTCCTAGAGTCATTCTGTCAATTTGTATGTCACAGAAGTCCGAGTGTTGTTTGGAGGACACATGACAATAGAAGTGCAATGTTGAGCCAGAGAGCCTACAAGTCCACCTGTCAATTTGTATATCGCAGAACTCTGGGTGCTATTTGTAGGACACAAAACAATAGAGGCTCAATTTTGAGCCCACCAGCCCGAGAACCCGTGATCCAAAAAGTGGCTAAGTATGGAATGAATAATCCGTACATGCTCTATAAAATCTCATGTCCATACTTTATAAACGTACATGTTTACTATGTATTGCTCATTGGTTGTTGTTATGCTTGTGGTGATAGAATTTTAAAAAACTTTATTTTGTTTCCTTCATTTTTTTTAAATAAGCGATTTAACATCCTTTGATAATTTTATGTAATTCAATTGTACAATATCAATATTTAATATTAATAATTTAGTATTTGAAAATAATGTTTTTAGATAATGTTAGATAGGATGACCATCCGTAAACAATCGTAATCTTGAGCCCGCCAATCCTAGAGTCTTTCTGTCAATTTGTATGTCGCGGAACTTCGAGTGTTGTTTGGAGGACACAGGATGATAGAAGTCAAATGTTGAGCCAGAGAGCCCGCAAGTCCCCCTGTCAATTTGTATATCATAGAACTCTGGGTGTTATTTGTAGGACACAGAACAATAGAGGCTCAATTTTGAGTCCGCCAACCCGAGAACCCACGATCCAAAAAGTGGCTAAGTATGGAATGAAGGATCCGTCCATGTTTTATAAAATCTCATGTCCATACTTTATAAAAGTATATGTTTACTATGTATTGCTCGTTTCTTGGAAAATTTCTAGGTGTGGAAGTTGGCGGATGCACATGTTCAGATTTCCACTTACTTTTATATAACTAGCCCGACCAAATTGTACAAACTTTCTTATCTAATTAAATTGTGCAATATCCATATTTAATATTAATCATTTAGTATTGAAAATAATGTTTTTAGATCATGTCAGATAGTTGATAGGGATTACCATTCGTAAAGAATGACAATCTTGAACCCGCCAGCCCTGGAGTCTGTCTGTCAATTTGTATATCGCGGAACTCCGAGTGTTGTTTGGAGGGCACAGAACAATAGAAGTGCAATTTTGAGCCAACCAACCCGCATGTCCGCTTGTCAATTTGTATATCACGGAATTGTGGATGCTATTTGTAGGGTGCAAAAGAATAAATTTCACTTACTTTTATATCACCAACCCGACCGACTGCTTCCCCATTTGATATTGTAATAAACAAATATAAACTGACCCAAGTCCAATTGTGCTACGAGGCCCTTAAAATTCAAATAGCCCGCAAGTCTGCTTGTCAATCTATATATCGTGGAAATGTGGGTGCTATTTGTAGGGCACAGAACAACAGAGACCCAATTTTGAACATGTCAGCCCGAGAACCCGTGATCCAAATAGTGGCTAAGTATGGAATGAGGGATTCGTACATGCTCTATAAAATCTCATGTCCATAGTTTTTAGAAGTACATATTTATTATGTACTACTCGTTTCATTCGAATGTTGTTTGGAAGACACAAAATAATAGAAGTGCAATGTTGAGTGAGCTAGTCTGCAAGTTCGCTTGTCAATTTGTATATTGCGGGAATGTTGGTGCTATTTGTAGGATACAAAGTAATAGAGGCCCAGTTTTGAGCCTGCCAGACTGAGAACCCGTGATCCAAAAAGTGGCCAAGTATGGAATGAGAGATCCGTACAAGCTCCATAAAAACCACATTTCCATACCTTATAAGAGTACATACTTAGTATGTATTACTCATTTTTCGGAAAACTTCTACCTGCAGGAGTTGGCGGATTCACGACTTCAGATTTCAATTACTTTTATATCACTAGCCCGACCAACCGCTTCTCCGTTTGATATTGTAAGAAACGAATATAAATTGGCCCAAGTCCAATTGTGTTATTACATCAACAGGAGGGCCTTAAAATTTAAGTAGTCTGCAAGTCCGCTTGTCAATTTGTATATCGCAGAACTTTGGGTGCTATTTGTAGGGCACGAAACAACAGAGGCCCAATTTTGAGCCCGCCAGCCCGAGAACCCGCGATCCAAAAAGTGGCTAAGTATGGAATGAGCGTTGCGTACATGCTCTATAAAATCTCATGCCCATACTTTATAAAAGTACATATTTGGTATGTACAATTCGTTTCTTGGGAAATTTTCTAGGCGTGGAACTTGACGGATACACGTGTTCAAATTTCCACCCATTTTTATATCAGCAGCCCGACCGACCTCTTGCCCGTTTCATATTATACAAAATTTTTGGAACGCAAGTTTCCGAATACGCGAGTTTTTCTTTGAAATAAGATATTTCACATCCTTTTATAATTTAATGTAATTAAATTGTACAATATCAATATTTAATATTAATACTTTAGTATTGAAAATGATGTTTTTTAAGTAGTGTTAGATAGTTGATAGGGATCACCATCCGTAAACAATCGTAAGCTTGAGCTCGCCAGCCATGGAGTCCATATGTCAATTTGTATATGGCGGAACTCCGAGTGTTATTTGAACGACACAAAACAATAGAAATGCAATGTTGAGCGAGCCAGCGTGTAAGTCCGCCTGTCAATTTTTATATCGTGGAACTCTTGGGTGTTATTTGTAGCTCATAGAACAATAGAGGCCCAATTTTGAGCCCGTGAACCCGAGGAAAATTTCTTGGTAAGGACGTTGGTAGATTCACGTATTCAGATTTCACTTACTTTTATATCACCAGCTCGACCAACTGACCGCTTCCCTGTTTCATATTGTACAAATCTTCTTGTCTAATTAAATTGTACAATATCAATATTTAATATTAATAATTTAGTATTGAAAATACTGTTTTTAGATATTGTTAAATAGTTAATAGGGATTAACATCTGTAAACAATCGCACTCTTGAGGCTGCCAGCCCTGGAGTCCGTCTGCCACTTTTTATATCGCGAAATTTCGAGTGTTGTTTGTATGACACGAAACAAAATGAGTGCAATGTTGATCGAGCTAGCCCATAGGTCCACTGGCCAATTTGTACATCGCGAAATTTTGGATGTTATTTGTAAGCCACAGAACAATAGATGCCCAATTTAGAGGCCGCCAGTCCGAGAACCTGCGATCCAAAAAGTGGCTAAGTATGGAATGTAGGATCCGTACATGCTCTATAACATCTCATGTTCATACTTTATAGTACATATTTAGTGTGTATTACTCGTTTTTCGGAAAATTTCTAGTTTCTCTTTTCTCTCTGCTTTCCCTTTCTTTACTAACTTGTTTTTCGAAAAATCTCTAGGTGTGGGATTTGGCAGATTCACGTCTTCAGATTTCCATTGTTACTTTTATATCACCAGCCTGACTGACCGCTTCCCCATTTCATATTGAACAAACATTTTGAATAGCGGGTTCCTGCATATGCGGGTTTAACATTGCGTTTTCATTGTTCCGCCGCGTGCAACTAGCACCCAGACTTCCGCGATTTACAAATTAGCAAACAAACCCCCCTTCATCTCGTATGCTTTCACTTTCTATTTTCTTGGTCCTTTTTCCTAATATCTCATGCTTTTATATACAGAACCTGAAGTTCAACAATATACAAATTGCTCTCTCACCATTGCGCTTCCGATGTTCCCCTACGCACAAACATTAGCTGAAATTCTGCGACACACAAATTGACGGTCGATATCTGTCAATGAGATGCAATATGACAATCGACCCTTCATGTCTCATGGACATATCTTTTGCCCTTTTTCTTTTGTAACCCACTCGACTGCTTTCCATACTTGGGTATTTATTGGAATCGGTTTCGCGAGTTGGTGGGTGCATGAAATGTACAATGCTTCATCGCAATTCGCCATCACTGCTGCCTTCGTACTTGTTTCCAGATATGCAATAATTAAGCTTTAATGCTAGTAGTTCATCCTGCAGGAATCGTTAAGATTGTCATTAATGTCTGGAAGTCTGAAAAAGATTTGTCATTACTACGAATTAAACTAAGATTTGCGCAGAAGTATGTTATCCTTTCCAAGTATTCATTTCGAACATGATGCAATCTGTTTTTGTGCGCTGGCGGGTTGACGCCTTTAAGAAATTTCTAATTCTTAATCTCTCTTCGTCGTCACCGCCACCTTCACATTTTTTTTCTAAATATGCAATTAGTGAGCTGTAATGGTAACAACTCATTCCGCACGAACCCTGGAGATTGTCATTGATCAACGAAACGCTCGAGTAGATATTCCATTGATACACATTTAACCATATTTGCGGAGTTAAAAGATGAAGAAAATTTCTTTTTAAAAACGATCATTCCTTTTGGCACCATTGTCAATAATATGACAAAAAAAAAAACAAGAGAACAAGATCTTCCATCCAAAAACCGGATTGGTCAATTGAATGGATGTTGGAAAGAAAAAGTGAAGAACCTGCATCTCATTGTTCAATCATGTGAACGAGCCATATCGAAGAAAGATAAATTATTCACAAGGCTGTCAAGAATAAACTTAGCCGAAAAAACCAATGATTTCCAAGATCCCGACTTAATCGCAAACTCCTTGGCCTTAACTAGGCAAGAGTTCGATAAACAGGTTGATATGTTTAAGGCCTTGTCTCTGAAAAAGTTTTACAACATCCTTCACTTTGATCAAGCTCACATCGATGACTAGCTAGTCAAATATTCAGTACAGAATGAGGAAATTTATCAGGTTCTGTGTAATCTTTCTATCGGCTTCCAAGAATTAGAAAACGATTTTTTCAACATAAAAATCCGGAATGAGATCAATGTTGCCCCAATGAGAAGATACATTGAAAGAATGTCTTGAAAGGGAATTGAAGCAGGCCGCCGACGAAAGGCAACAGACAGTTGCCAGGATTCCAGCAGCCGTCGACGACATCATTGAAACCGTAGCCGTCGATGACATCAATGAAACAACAGCCGCAAGCAAATAGCCAAAGGGCTCATATGTACCCTCATTGTAAGTCTACTGATCACATCTTGTTTTGTTTATCAACCTAGTTATTCCACTTTTTTAAATAGAGATGTGTAGGCAAACACTTATACCTTTCAATTTATTTTTTTTGCAGGTATTGCACTCTATCTTCTTTCTACAATCCTGTTTCTTGTACATATTTCTCTAATGGTTCGGGGAAGCCCAAATTCCAGTCTACATGACAAACACATTGAAATTTCGATTTATATGTAACAAACTTTAATTTTTTTGTATATTTCAAAATTTCCAGTGGTATGTAACAAACTTTTATTTTTTGACATATTTCAAATAAAACTGTTTTCTTATCTCCTTTTAAATTTATGTCTTCATACATTTTTATCTTTCACCAGTCTGTATGACAAATGTGTTTAAATCTTTATATGTAACAGACTTTTATTTTTTTTATATATTTCAAAATAAATGGTGTTCTACATGCCAATCGTCATTTACTTATGCCCCATATTCTATGATATACATGTTGCACATGACATTTCCGTGATATACATTTCAAAATTTCTAGTAGTATGTAACAAACTTTTATTTTTTTACATATTTCAAATAAAATTGTTTTCTTATCTCCTTTTAAATTTATGCCTTCATACATTTTTATCTTTCACCAGTGTATATGGCAAATGCATTTAAATTTCAAAATTTTTTCTTCCATTGTGAACAAATTTGTAGTTTGTTATATACTTTCAAAAAATAAATGGTGCTCTACATGCCAAAGGTCATTTACTTATGCCCCATGTTCCGTGATATACATGTTGCACACAACATTTCCGTGATATACATTTTGCACCGAACACTTCCGCCATTTACAATTCGACCCCATTTTTCACAATTTGTTTTCTAATCTCAATTTCCTTGCCTTTCCTCACTTACGTGGAAACCGCTCAACCACTTTACAAAATTTGACCCCATTTTCCACAATGCCCTTCCTCACTTACATGGAAACAGAGTCCTAACCCCAAAAGAGTTAAAGCTCGAACTCGTCACCTCTCCCATCTCTCTAAAAATGTGCGCTCGACCGCTTTACTGAGTCCTACCCCCATTAGAGTCAAAACTCGAACTCGTGATCTCTCCCATCTCTCAAAAAATTTGCGCAGGTCTTACCAATTGACCTAACCGTGGGTGATATGGATTATAAGGCTTTACACTTTGAGAATTAGACACGTATGGTGCTATGAATTATAAGGCTTTACATTTTGAGAATTAGACACGTATGGGATAAATCCAAGGTTATAAAATAAATTTAGGACGATTTCCTCGAAAGCAATGGCCGATAGGCAATGCACTCCGACTCTTAATTCGCCTGCAATGACACTGAGCATACTGGCTGACATCTGAGCACCCGTGAGTTACACTACAATGAACGAATATGCATTGAGATACCGTGATACACATTGCAAAGGAACGATTTTTATAGCTATTGTTGTTTGAGGTGAAATGGAGGAAGGCGGACTGACGAAACGAATTAACTTGACCGTGACGATATCGTGTGGCTCTACCTCCTCCACCCATTCTTCCAATCCTGTGGTATTCCCAAATCTTCCGAGCCATATTTCTGAGAAGATCTTGTGCAGGTTGCCTCGCTATGCCCGCGCCGTGGCTTCTTGCGTGTGCCGTTCTTGGAGAGATGCCCTTCTCTGCTCTTCAATAAACCGTGGTCAAGAAGAAGAAGAAGAATGGCTTTACATTTCCGTGTTCGACAAGACACGGGCAATGCAAGGATGTATGTGGAAGGACGACTACAGATGGCTCTTGTTCGATCCAGAGAGCACGCGCACCAAAACTCTGATACCTCCGCCGCTCCTCCGCCGTTTCTCAGTGGGGGAATACGGTGTCCAGACAATTTCTCTCCGCAACAATCTCTTCGTGCTGGGCCTGGGATTCTTCGATGAGGGCTACGATTCTCTCTGTTACAGTGATTGCACCAGAGATTGGAGCGTGCTGCCTCATATGGACACCAATCGTTGTTTCTTCGCCTGCGCTGGTCTGGGAAACTTTGTCTATGTTGCTGGTGGCAACGATTTCATTAAAAAGAATCTCAAAAGTGCCGAGAGATTTGACATTGAAAAGAGCAGGTGGGAAACCCTTCCTGACATGATTAAGGCTAGGGATCTCTGTTCTGCCTTCATCTTGAATTCTAAGGTCTATGTTATAGGAGGGTATAAACAGTATTATGGAGAGGATTACCATCAACAGCCCCGTTACAAAGTCCATTTTACAGGTGAGTATTTTGACCCAGAAACCCTAGTCTGGACGCTGGTTCCAAATATGTGGCCTCCAGATTTTTGGCCTGCCGTGAATGGTGGTTTATTGAAACCCATTGTTGCAGTTGTGAGGAATAAGCTGTATGCCTTGAAATTCAATACGGATGCTGTTTTTGAATACGATGCATCGCAAAACAGGTGGGGGTATATAGGGTCCGTGGGGAAATCCATTGATAGCAGTGTAGAGGACTGCCGATTGCTGGGAATTGGAGAGGAACTGTGGGTGATGTTGCATGCTCGCCATAAAAAGGATCTCTGCATCTTGGTTTGCAATCCCACTCAATGCCATTCTGGAGGATCTCTTAGTTTTCGGGAAATTGAATTAAATTTGGAGAAGCGCTTAAGCTTTTTGCAGTTTTGTGGTGTGTTTCATGTAACTTAAAATGAGAGATACATCTGTCTTAAATTACTTTTGAAAATCGCCTATATACTTGTCTATATGAAGCTGTTTCTGGGGCCAGGGTCGGGTTCGAAAACCGATACACGGGGATTGAACCTGATGATAAGTCTGTGGTAATTGAACCGGTACCTCCAGGCAAACCGGTTGCTTCAATACTTTCAGATTAGCCCAGATTTGTTTGTGATTGTGAATAACATTCGTATGGTGTTATTTTTCAGGATTTGTATTGTATATCTAACAATAAAAATGGTTGAATTGCGAATGAAATTTGAATG
>JZKD02S1852417.1:165503-187823 GCA_000966675.3 Picea glauca
TGCACAGATTACATGACCAAGTGGGTAGAGGCAAAAGCACTCATCAGGGCCTCAGAAGAAGTTGTCTTAGCATTTTTGTTTGAAGATATCTTTGTTAGGTTTGGATTTCCCAGAGAGTTATTAACTGATGGGGGGCCACCTTTCACATCACATAAATTTGAAGCCCTACTCAGTAAATATCATGTTTCACATAGAACAACTTCTCCATACCATCCCCAAGGTAATGGGCAGGTGGAAAGTACAAACAAAATCATAGAAGCTATTCTTACTAAGATAGTGAGGGAACATTGTAGGGATTGGTCTGACAGATTGCATGAAGCTCTATGGGATTATCGAACCACTTGGAGGAACACAACTGGTTTTTCTCCTTGTGAATGGTATATGGGAAGAGCCTTGTTTTTCCCATTGAGTTCGAGATCAAAACCCTAAGAACTACATCTGTAGTCAATCTAGACTTGACTATCACACAAAAGGCCAAACTGCAGCAGCTAAATGAGCTGGATGAGAAGCGTTTGGACGTTATTCATCAAACCACAGTGATTCAACAGCAAAGAACTAAGTGGCATGACTGAGTCATCAAGAAGAAGTTATTCAAAAGGGAGATTGAGCTCTGTTGTATGATTCACACTTTAAAGAATTTCAGGGTAAGTTGTGTACAAGATGGTTGGGACCTTACGAGGTAGACAATGTTTTTCCCAATGGGACAGTCAAATTGATCACTATTGATGGATCCAATACATAGTTACTTGCAAATGGTCTTCGCCTGCACCTGTATCAGCGTCCACTTTCCAAGGAAAAATTTAAATCCAGATGTACAGCTGATATAGATTATCAATTTTTAAAGGGAAAATAACTTGCTCCTTCCCCTTTTAAACCTTAGAAATTTTTTCTTTTCAATAAAACCTTGTATATAAATAAACTCTGCGAATTTGAATTTTTTTGTTTTTGCTTAAAATTTTTATGCTTCTTTAATAAATTCAGCCTGGAAGGGTATCAGGTAGTTACTTATGTGCAGATGGATTGATGAACAACAAGGTAGATTACAGTGAAAGGAACCAAAGGATTAGTTTTTGGAAGTTTAAAAAACTCCCTAAAAACTAAGGGATTATGTGTTCGGTCGGGTTACATGTCGTTACACCTCTTTCCGACAAAATGGTCATTTTACATGTTGTTACACCATTTTCCCGACTATTTTGTCTTACATGTTGTTACACTATTTTCCGACAATTTGGCCGATTTACATGCTGCTACACCTAATTCCACCATCCCGGCCAAAATACATGCTGATACACCTACCATTGTTATTCCTTTTTGCTATTTTACATATCGCTTCACCCATTTTTCACATTTCTACCATTTTTCCATGCTGATACTCCATTAATCTTTCCCACTCTTCTATCTTTCCATGTTGAAACACTATTGTTTTGTCATTTCCGCTGCTATCTTTTCCACTCTCTCTATCAGAAAATGTCGCTTCATCATTACTTGATTCCACATCTGTATATTTCCAGCTGGTCAACCAAAGAAAGGACTCCACCTATGCTCCACTTGTCATATCGTCATTTCTCACATTCCAGAGCCATCTCTCATCATTACAGTTATTCCACACGGATTAGATGGCGGTTGGATAGTGCATTTATTCCAACAGATCGGTTCGTGCGGTAAGTTATGAGGTACGTTAATAATCCTACATGTCAAATTGATGTAGATATGGAAGCAAGATTTAATGTTTATCTGCCGGTTGTCCTAAATTCGTTGCACCATGAGCCAATTAGATTAGTTGGGGGGGAAAGAAAATCTATGCTATCAAAATCCCATTTTATATTCACTTCGTCCACCTTTCGACCAAGCTTATTTCTTCGTTGCGACATTGTGTTCTTTATGAAATCTACGTTCGAATTTGTTGTGTATCTGGTTTAGGTGTTGGTTTCTCCTTCTTTGTCACTGTTTAGACTCTAAAACGACGTCATGGGAGGATTAGTTGTGAGGTATGAACCAAAAAACTTGGATGCATTGTTGCTATACCCAGATGTTTACCAAAACTTTCTGCAAGATGGATGGATTTCTTATTTTGAGAAGCTGCAGGGATTTAATGAAGCAGAGGTATTGGAGTTCAGTCAGAAACTCACAAAAGGGTATTCAATGGTGCATGAGGTGAGGATTCTAATGACAAAGGAAACCGTGGTTGTTGTGACAGGGTTGCTAACCACAAGAGAAAGGTGGTTTAGAAGAAAATCACATCTTCTCAAAGCACATAATGGTTTTCTCGTGGACGATGAGCAAGTTCAGACCAAAGGCCGAGGTGTAGATGTAAATTCCTTACCCATACCATGGGGGAAAGTATCAGAATTTATAAAAAGGTACATTACATGTGAGGGAAGATATCAAGTAGTTTATTTTTATGATTTTATCCTACTATCACATTTAAGACATCAGAAGCTAATAAACATCCCTTATTACCTTCTTCATTCCTTGCATAATATGGCTCACTTTTTCAAGAGAACAAATCATCCCAAGAATTGTCTTTCCAATCATAGACTGATAGGGTTGTTGATTCGTAGAGGAATGGGAATTCCTAATGACCCATTACCCGAAGTGGAATAATAGCCAAATCATGTACCTTATGTTATAGACGAACTAGGACAGCTAAACCCTATGCCTGCAATTGTGATTGAGCCAGTAGTTGAAAACCCATTCCCTGGACCAAATCATAAGCCTCTGCCCTCGGCTACAACAGCAGTTAAATCCCCCACTGTAACTGCCAGTAAGTCGACTCGGAGAAGAAAACTCAAAACTAGAAGCAACTCTAACACCACTCAGAGAGACATCGACAGAGTTGAACCAGAAGAAACTCAAAACCCTCATGTTGTTGAGACAAAGTGTCATAATTTTTCTAATGCTCAAACCCTGTCAGATTTTGACATCAATGATACAAACCTGAGTGAGAGGCTAATTGATTTTATGGAGATACGTATCCTGAGTTTTACCTTGTGCAAGGAATTTCAAGAAACCATTTTGTCACTGCAGGCTGAATGTAAACGAATTGCGGCAGAATCATCAGCTCCGCTTGATAATTTTGTGCATCACTCGTCGAGTGACGAAGTACAGATTATACAAAACCCCAGCATTGCATATTTTCCTCCTTGTCTGGTTGTTGAAGAACGCACTCCTTCTCCTAAAGAAAAGAAAAGGAAAGCCCATGCTTTTGTCTCTACATTACCTAGGAGGAGAACTAGGTCAACGAGGTCTACTGGAGCAGCAGTTGGATGGAATCATATGGGACAGGCAATACCCATTCTTATTACATTATCCTATGTTGTTAAAGAAGTGATTGTTACACAAGAACCAGTGCCTTCCAACAACATGATTGTGACACAAGACCCAGCCTCTTCCCAGAACTTAGTTGTTACACAAGAACCAGTTGTCGAGGAAGAGACTATCCCACAAAAACCAGTCATGCCAGAATTAGTTGTTACACAAGAACCATCTACCCAGGAAGAGACTGTCCCACTAGAACCAATCATGCCAGAATTAGTTGTTACACAAAATAGAGAGGATAGTGACGATGTGCTACTTGCTCAAATATCTGCTCAAATTGAGAAGAAGATACAGGGTATAGAAAATGCCAAGATTACTAAACTGATGAAGGAAAATAAAAGTCTCAAAGCAGAGTTGGATTCCCTAAAGAAGGAATTACAGGTTGCTCGACGGAAAAACCCAGAAGAGTCAACTTTGGATATATTAGCACAGGCAGCAGCTATTATGAATGAAAATAGAGAGCACATGCTATGAATGTGGTAATATTTACTTTCAAGCAGGGTATAAAATAGTGAAAGTACCAGTCATTGGTCATGTTGAAGAACTAGCGAATCTCTCAGTCAAGACAAAATATGACCTTACTGCTCCACAAGAACCAGTAAGGCAGAAGAGATCTCAAGGTAATAGAGTAGTTCTTGGTTTACCATCAATGTTTACACAAGAACATTTGTGACACTTACAAGTTGTAACTCAAGAAACTCAAATTGATTATGTTCTTGAAGACAAAAAAACTGAGACAGATTTTTGAAACATCAGATGTTGGGGTACACACATGTGATTTGATTCCTTTTTCCCATACTGGTACTTAGTAATTGGTCTTAGAAATTTGCACTGGAGGAGTCACTTCCCTGACTCAGATTCGGAGTAAGGCTTGAATGTGGATTGCATGAGGACATGCAATGTCTTCAGTTAGGGGGCATGTTAGGATCCATAAATGTCTTTTTCACTATATCTTTTGCTCATTCAATGTTATCATTTCTATGCTAAAATGCCTAATATCATGTTTTCTAAGACCTTTTTCCCAAGGTATGAATCATTGATATTTTTTTTGTATTCTTATTTACTTAACATGTTTGATTGGTAGAGTTTCTCATATTTTACCCATGAATGCTCAACTAATGATCAAAATGTGTAGATTAAATAAAAACAACCAAGTCTTGAAGAAAGATCGTTTTTGTTACACCAGTTGTTACAATTGTGTGCAAGTTTTGCATGTTGTTACACGACTACAGCAATTGCGCACCTTTCTTGGAATTTGTTACAACTGCTGCAACAGATTCCCACTGATCCTGGAAACTGGTATATCATTCAAATCTGTATCCTAAAGATGGATCCTCAAGGTTGTTACACGTTTTGGCTCATGCTGGTGATCAAGATCATTTCCAGATTTTGTGATGATAACAGATATTTTATATCATACGAACAGCTTGAGAATCTTTGATTCTCAAGGTTTTTCTAAGTCCATTTTAATTGAATGTCTCTGTCTTTAAATAACAGAGCTTTTGTAACCATTAGGTAGTAGAGATTAGTTGTGGAACAGAGAATGAAGTGAAGCATTTTGTATATGAACATTTTGACGATCTAATAAAGTGATATGAGTTTCTCCAACCTATTGTAGTCTTTTCGATTGGATTCAGTGAGAAGGAAAGGGCCCACCTTCTTCACAGACTCCCCTCTGTTGTGAGTTTTAGATTAACTGCTTTGATTGTTTACAGTTGTGTGATTTATCTGTTTATACATTTCAAGAATACATTTGTTGTTACAGTTCAGTCCCCTTCTATTAATGTGCATCAGTGTGTCTCATGAGAGTTAGAATCAATTGTTGAATACTGCTAGAGAATTGCTTTGAAAGTTAATTCATTTTCTGCATTAGATTAAATCTATGTTTTCAAGAAAAAGTAAATAGAAGTGTGAATTCCCTTTCTGCAATTAAGTAGACTTCCTTTCGGCAATTATCACAAAACTTCCTTCTGCAAGAGTAAGATAGAAAATTAGAATAGATTAGATAATCCAGGATTCTTATACACTCATCAAATTCTAGTCCTGGAAAATAGATTTCAATTATGCAAGTGTGACTTCAATTTTGCAACAATAGATTAGAACTCCAGTTGTGTCAGCAACTTGTGTTAGTGTTCGTCTTTTCAATTTTATTTCTTTTAGTGTTAATTTACCTTACTGCAACTTGATTAGTGTTTGCTTTCATAATTTAGCATAGACTATGCACAATTATCTTACAATAACAAAACTTCCCTGGGTTTGACAATTCATATTGAACACCTTAATTATCTATTTATTTAGACAATTAAAGTGCACAACAGCATACAACAAAAAACATGTCAAGCACATGAGACAGATATAGTGTGGATGGCACCAGCGGTGTCTAATACTCGGCTTTGTTTATTTATATTGCAAAATAGAAATCAATCTTTACAAAAAATGCCCTACTATCGCAGTTACATAGAAGGGAAGAGTCTCACGACTCTGCCTCATGCACCAAAATTATCCAAACCTAGGGTTATGTCACACTAAGAATTCCCCCTTGTCGTTTATCCTTGCCTTAGGCTAAGGTGCGCCCCACTAGTTCACCCAGCCTTAGAGCTCCATGTCTCTTTCCTTCACTTGGTTTTCCATGTTATCCTTTGGTTGTGCGACCTTTCTCTTATATGGACTCCAAGAGTCACTTGAGCGAAACGTTGTCTCTTGGGTGTGTCATGCCCCTTCACAAATCATCACACTCAATCGACCATCGCACCCCTCTGTGGACCTAGTGCACCCATCTAATCATGCACACCCATCAATTGTTCATCTCTTGGACCAACACGCCCCATCCTTGGGCACGCGTGCCCCTTGCCTTGTTCTCTTTCCTTGTGTTGATCGACGTGACTCTCCATGGGTGTGTCGATGGGGTCGTCCAACCTCTCTGACAAGTCCATGCTGCCAGGGGCAGACGATTCCACTACTTGGGCGTGCTCCCAAGTTTCCCCGCCCTTTCCCAAACGCAACCTAAGTCTTTGTCACCTGTCACAAGAGAAGAAGGGTGTGTGCCCCCTTGGGCTTGCACATCACCATCATTCCCCAAGGATCTCTTGCCCACACCCAAACATCTTCATTTTCCCAATCGATCATTTCCTCCTTGTGCTCTTCATCCATTCTGTCACCGAATTTTCCCAAGGAGCATGTGTGCTCGATGGGTGTCCCGTGAGGTGTAAAACCTTGTTTCCCCCCAGTCTGTAAATATAACTATATGGGTCGAGGAACTATGGAAAACTTAAAAGTGTGAATGTTTGATTTGGTGGACCTTTGTATAAAGGTCGATGAATGTAATTCCTATTATTTTAATAGATAATGGAAACGCGTTGTATGACTGCTGAGAAGGGTATGTGCTAAGGGAGGCCACGATTGCTAATGGAAAGGCAATGGAAGGGACCCGGAAGGGTTGCGTTAAATTCCACCAAAACATTAGCATGTTGAAATGGACTTGCTCAGATCAGAACAACCCTCTGACCAGGAATGAATTCCCGTCAAGCTGGTAGGTTGGAAGGCCCTCCCTCAAGAGTTAATGAGGGATGGAGCAGACTGCCCATCGGCAGGGCTTCCGGACCTGACCACGAACGGGGGGATTCGAGTCACACACAATCTTTTTTAGGGAGGCAAGAAAGAAAGCGAGGGTGAACAAAGGAGAGCAGGCGGAAATGCAAGGACAAGGAGTGAAAAACTCTGGAGTTCGAGGAAGGATCGAAAGCGAAAAATGAGTTCTGATCACAGGGAATGGAGACTGAGTCAAGAGAAGGAGAATAACCTTCATCCCCGTCCATTCCTATATAGGGAGAAGGAGAGTAACCTTCGTCCCTAACTTCTATTGAGCTAGGAGTAAAAGATTGCATCTCCAAGCATCATGGCCTAAGCTCGAGGGTGGCCAGTGATAAATCCAGTGGGAGTGACTGAGCATATGGTTGGCTGGAAACGAGCACCCCTCTTAGCAGTCACATCGCACCTCGTGGTTCTGATAAGTGTTTTATGCCTTATATTTTGAATTGAAAATCATGAATGCATGCTCGCGTTTATACGCTCATACATGGTTTCTGTATAGAAGTGATTGCCTTGTGTTTTGGACTGGAAATAATGGATGCATGTTTATATTTATATGTCCATAATCGGTTTCTGTATAGAATGAATAATTCCATAATACGAGTTCGTCCCCTTGAGAATCGTCCCATCTGCTTGATTCTCGTTATGTTCTAGTTTAATTTCTCGAAAATACCTTTCCTGGGGAATTAACTCACATCCCAGAGTCGAAGCAAGTTCCTTAATAGGGCTACCGTTACAGTAAACTCACGAGTTTACTTTACCCCTGTTTCAGAGCTCATAGTTCGGCGAAATAGGAAGGCACTTCATTCAGACCAGTAGCTTAAGGGACTTTGAACCGTCCCCAAACCCTTATCTAGAAACTCGACTGAGAATAGGGATAATTACCCAAGAACCATCTGAGGGTTCATGTGACCTGGGTCTAGGGATCTCGTGCAAGAAGGAGTTAATCTCGAAGGTCTCGACACCTTGGGAGCTCGAAGCTCCAAGGGGTCAAATTTCTTTGCCTAAGTTTTAAAAGGATAACGAATTTTGAATATCGAAAGGGAACATCCTTTTGTTTGGAAGACAGACAGACGAGATCCTTTCGAAAGGATTTGAGACCTATCACGATCGTTAGATTCGAAGAGGGAATGCAGGTGTTAACGCCTCCACTCCTTCATTCTTCACAAGTAGCGATGAAATCTAACCGTAAATCCAAGGATTTGTCGGGACCCTCCTTGACCGTCGATCTGACACGAGTGGGTTAGTACGAGGAGCACGAGCGTTGATTTGGCACCACGAGATTTCGGCATTTCGGGACCCGGGAGGGTGAAGGAAACAACAACCCGGAAGTTGTGATACGTGAAATCCCGACGCGATCAGGGTCGTTGATCGTAGAAAGGATCAGGATCGTTGATCCGTGGAGAAGGGATATCGTGATTTTGGCTATCGGTGAGGAGAAGATCCTTGTATCGTGAACCCCTGATACACAAAATATCGACACGATCAAGACCGTTGATCATGGAAAGAATCAGGACCGTTGATCCGTGGACAAGGGATATCGCGATTTTGGCTATCGGCGAGAGGAAGAGCCTTTCATCATGAACCTCCGATTCACGAATTCCCGAAACGCTCGGAGGTTGAGTCCTAGGTCACAACCAAGGGTCACCACAGGAGGATTCAAAGGGAGGAGCTAGAGATCGTTAGCCCCTTTCAGGATTTCGGGACTTGGAGGAGCAAGAGTGCCTTACACCGTGAAACCCCGACTCGCGAAATCGCGACGCGCCCCTTTTCGAGTTAAGTCTATGGTCATGCCAATGGTCACGAGTAGTAGTCACGTGGAGGGGGCTTGCGCTTTGGCCCGTGTTGTTGTGGCACGACTCGAAAATTTAGTGGATTTACACCAAAGTAGCTTCTTCATAAGGGTGGGTGTGTTACAAATTGGTATCAGAGCATGGTTACAACACTTGGCATGTTTGGGCTCATGGCGAATTGCGTAAAGACCACAATAATGGGTTTAAAGGGCGATATCCTACCTTACTCCCTTCCTAAAAATTATGGTTTAAAAAGTATGACAACTTATTGTTTTGTGTGTATGTATTTAAGAAATGTGAATTATGTGTTGATTATGAACTAATATACTGCTAGCTAACAATAAGTGTTTTGTCAACAGTCGAGCAATCAATGAGACACAGGAAGCCTCCAAGACTAGAGGATGGTGATGTGTCATGAAGCAGGGGGATGGCTCCCACAATTTCAAAGTCCATGACTTCTCTGAAACTTGAAGGCCCGAGTAGTCACTTTCAACCTGAATGGAAAGGCTTCCATTTGGTGGGAAGACCTTCAGAATGTGAAAGGGATCCATGAAGAGGACCTATCTTGGTAACGGTTTGAGAAATACTTCAGGAAGAAGTATCTGTCGGAAAAATATTTCGACGAGAAGACTAAAGAATTCTATGAACTCAAGCTGGGACAACTCACCATAGAGGAATATGTCAGCAGATTCCTTGAGTTGTTGAGGTATGTACCCTACATAAAAGAGGAAAAAGAAAAATCGTAGCGGTTCATTAGTGGGTTAACTCAGACCTACCAGGATAAGATTGAGTTCGACGAACCAAAGACCTTAGAAAAAACTATTCGGAAGGCGAGGTATTGTTATGAACAGTGTGGGAGTAAGACAATACCCCACGAGGAATGGAAGAAGAGGAGTAGTTCAGGATTCCAAAAGAAGGGGTTTAAACCCTCAAGATTTAAGAACTATGAAAAATATTATAGGAGGAGCCTTCCTACTAGAAGTGTATATCAGCAAATTTTTCCCTCTCAAAGTGGAAATAAACCTTTTAAGACAGTCCCAGCAAAGACTGATAATCTCAAGAAGAAACCCTTAAAATGTTGGGTTGTGGAGAGGATCATAAATTGAGAGACTTCCCACACCGACAACAGAACAGTAAGAGAGTCTACAATATCCAAGAAGCTATCGCTGTCAATGATGTGGCTAGGAGCATGCCACGAATATATGCAGCCCTGGACAATAATCAAGCCGACCACCAAGCTTCAGTAGTGGAGTTGGAAGGTATGATTGTCAACCATCCAATTTCTATTTTAATTGACCCAGGTTCTAATTTGAGTTATGTGGCCCCTCAGACTACTAATAAGTGTAAATTGCAGCCAATTAGACATGTTAAACCCTGGTTGGTGCAATTAGCCACTGGGACCAAAAGAAAGGGAGCAGAGGCCATACCAGCCTGTCAATTCATCATGGGTGGATTTCCCACCCAAGCAACCCTTAACATACTTCCCCTGGGATCTTATGACTTGTTGATTGGTATGGATTGGTTGGTTGCGTATAAAACTAAAGTGGATTGATATCATAAAACTTTAGAATGTATAAGCGAAGGAGGGAGAAAGATGACCCTCCAAGGGATTGAGAAGCCTGTCTCGGTGAGGCAAATATCAGCCCTTCAAATGAAAATGTATTGCAGAAAGGGGTGTTCTGTATATGCCATACAAGTATTGGAATCTATTGAGGATGACAAACTAAACCTGGAGGACCACCCCATATTAAGAGAGTACAAGAACGTATTCCCAGAAGAAGTACCAGGTCTACCCCTGAGAAGGGATAATGACTTCTCGATAGAACTTACACCGAGAGCGGTACCAGCATCTAGAATGCCATATAGAATGAGCACGCCAGAGTTTGTTGAGCTCAAGCTACAGCTAAAGGAGATGATGGACAAAGGCTACATCCGACCCAGTGTCTCCCCGTGGGGAGCGCCCGTCTTGTTTGTGAAAAAGAAAGATGGCACACTCCGACTGTGCATAGATTACAGACAACTCAATAAGACGACCATAAAGAACAAGTACCCCTTACCAAGAATCGATGACCTGTTCGACCAATTAGGAGGTGCTTCCATCTTCTCGAAGATCGACTTAAGGTCCGGATATCACCAAGTCCGGATTAAGGATGAATACATCCACAAAACAACCTTCAGAATGAGGTATGGCCACTACGAATTCGTGGTGGTGCCATTTGGGTTAACCAATGCCCTTGCAAGTTTTTTGTGCTTGATGAATAATGTACTCAGCAAACTTTTAGACAATTTTGTATTGGTTTTCATTGATGATATCTTAATCTACTCCAAGAATAGGGGGGAGCATGAAGAACATCTTAGACTTGTACTTCAAGTACTAAGAGAGCATCATCTCTACGCTAAGTTTAGCAAGTGCGACTTCTTTCAGAAGCAAGTCCATTACCTGGGCCATGTCATTTTTAAGGGAGGAGTGGCAATGGACTCCGACAAGATCAGAGCTATTATGGAATGGCCTACCTCGAAGGATGTATCCGATATTAAATCCTTCATGGGCTTAGCGGGATACTATAGAAGGTTCATAAAAGGGTTTTCCAAGATTGGCTGCCCAATCACTGCCCTTCAGAAAAAGGGGATTAAATTCATTTGGACATCGAAATGTGAAGAAAGATATCAGGAAATGAAATACCTCCTGACGCATGCACCCGTGCTAAAGATTGCAGACCCGAATAATGATTTCCTTGTTTGTACAGATGCCTGCAAGGAAGGACTCGAAGGAGCCCTTATGCAAGAGGGGCGTGTAATTTGCTACATGTCCAGGAAATTAAATGAGCATGAGATCAATTATGTGACCCATGACCTAGAATTGGTTGCCATAGTACATGCTTTAAAAATGTGGAGGCACTACCTCCTGGGTAGAAGATTTGTGCTTATGACAGATCATTGTGGATTGGGACACCTGTTTGATCAACCAAAACTCAATGTCAGGCAATCTAGGTGGATGGCTCTCCTAAGTGAATTCAATTTCGAAATCAAACACATAAAAGGAAAGGAAAATAAGGTGGTTAATACCCTTAGCAGGAGTATAAAAANACAAGACCCAGCCTCTTCCCAGAACTTAGTTGTTACACAAGAACCAGTTGTCGAGGAAGAGACTATCCCACAAAAACCAGTCATGCCAGAATTAGTTGTTACACAAGAACCATCTGCCCAGGAAGAGATTGTCCCACTAGAACCAATCATGCTAGAATTAGTTGTTACACAAGAACCAGTTACACAAAATAGAGAGGATAGTGACGATGTGCCAATTTCTCAACTATCTGCTCAAATTGAGAAGAAGATACAGGGTATAGAAAATGCCAAGATTACTGAACTGATGAAGGAAAATAAAAGTCTCAAAGCAGAGTTGGATTCCCTAAAGAAGGAATTACAGGTTGCTCGATAGAAAAACCCAGAAGATTCAACTTTGGATATATTAGCACAGGCAGCAACTGTTATGAATGAAAATAGAGAGCACATGCTATGAATGTGGTAATAGTTACTTTCAGGCAGGGTATAAAATAGTGAAAGTACCAGTCACTGGTCATGCTGAAGAACCATCCAATCTCTCAGTCAAGACAAAATATGACCTTACTGCTCCACAAGAACCAGTAAGGCAGAAGAGATCTCAAGGTAATAGAGTAGTTGTTGGTTTACCATCAGCGTTTACACAAGAACATTTGTGACACTTACAAGTTGTAACTCAAGCAACTCAAATTGATTATGTTCTTGAAGACAAAAAAACTCAGACAGATTTTTGAAACATCAGATGTCGGGGTACACACATGTGATTTGATTCCTTTTTCCCATTCTGGTACTTAGTAATTGGTCTTAGCAATTTGCACTGGAGGAGTCACTTCCCTGACTCAGATTCGGAGTAAGGCTTAAATGTGGATTGCATGAGAACATGCAATGTCTTCAGTGGGGGGGCATGTTAAGATCCATAAATGTCTCTTTTTCACTATATCTTTTGCTCATTCAACATTATCATTTCTATGCTAAAATGCCTAATATCATGTTTTCTAAGACCTTTTTCCCAAGGTATGAATCATTGATCTTTCTTTTGTATTCTTATTTACTTAACATGTTTGATTGGTAGAGTTTATCATATTTTACCCATGAATGCTCAACTAATGATCAAAATGTGTAGATTAAAGAAAAACAACCAAGTCTTACAGAAAGATCGTTGTTGTTACCCCAGTGGTTACAGTTGTGTGTCAGTTTTGCATGTTGTTACATGACTACAGCAATTGTGCACCTTTCTTGGAATTTGTTACAACTGTTGCAACAGATTCCCACTGATCCTGGAAACTGGTATATCATTCAAATCTGTATCCTAAAGACGGATCCTCAAGGTTGTTACACGTTTTGGCTCACGCTGGTGATCAAGATCATTTCCAGATTTTGTGATGATAATAGATCTTTTATATCATACGAACAGCTTGAGAATCTCTGATTCTCAAGGTTGTTCTAAGTCCATTTTAACTGAATGTCTCTGTCTTTAAATAAAAGAGCTTTTGTAACCATTAGGTAGTAGAGATTAGTTGTGGAACAGAGAGTGAATTGAAGCAGGTTGTATCTGAACATTTTGACAATCTAATAAAGTGATATGAGTTTCTCCAACCTATTGTAGTCTTTTCGATCGGATTCAGTGAGAAGGAAAGGGCCCACCTTCTTCACAGACTCCCCTCTGTTGTGAATTTTAGATTAACTGCTTTGATTGTTTACAGTTGTGTGATTTATCTGTTTATACATTGCTAGAATACATTTGTTGTTACAGTTCAACCCCCTTCTGTTAATGTGCATCAGTGTGTCTCATGAGAGTTAGAATCAATTGTTGAATACTGCTAGAGAATTTCTTTGAGAGTTAATTCATTTTCTGCATTAGATTAAATCTATGTTTTCAAGCAAAAGTAAATAGAAGTGTGAATTCCCTTTCTGCAATTAAGTAGACTTCCTTTCAGCAATTAGCACAGAACTTCCTTCTGCAAGAGTAAGATAGAAAATTAGAATAGATTAGATAATCCAGGATTCTTATACACTCATCAAATTCTACTCCTGGAAATTAGATTTCAATTATGCAAGTGTGATTTCAATTATGCAAGTGTGACTTCAATTTTGCAACAATAAATTAGAACTCCAGTTGTGTTAGCAACTTGTGTTAGTGTTCATATTTTCAATTCTATTTCTTTTAGTGTTAATTTACCTTACTCCAACTTGATTAGTGTTTGCTTTCATAATTTAGCATAGACTATGCACAATTATCTTACAATAACAAAACTTCCCTGGGTTTGACAATTCATATTGAACACCTTAATTATCTATTTATTTAGACAATTAAAGTGCACAACAGCATACAACAAAAAAACATGTGAAGCACATGACACAGATATAGTGTGGGCGGCACCAACGGTGTCTAATACCCGGCTTTGTTTATTTATATTGTGAAATAGAAATCAATCTTTACAAAAAATGCCCTACTATCCCAGTTACATAGAAGGGAAGAGTCTCACGACTCTGCCTCATGCACCAAAATTATCCAGACCTAGGGTTCTGTCACACTAAGAATTCCCCCTTGTCGTTTATCCTTGCCTTAGGCTAAGGTGCGCCCCACTAGTGCACCCAGCCTCAGAGCTCCATGTCTCTTTCCTTCACTTGGTTTTCCATGTTATCCTTTGGTTGTGCGACCTTGCTCTTATATGGACTCCAAGAGTCACATGAGCGAAACGTTGTCTATTGGGTGTGTCACGCCCCTTCACAAATCGTCACACTCAATCGACCATCGCACCCCTCTGTGGACCCAGTGCACCCATCTAAGCATGCACACCCATCAATTGTTCGTCTCTTGGACCGACACGCCCCATCCTTGGGCACGCGCGCCCCTTGCCTTGTGCTCTTTCCTTCTGTTGATCGGCGTGACTCTCCATTGGTGTGTCGATGGGGTCGTCCAACCTCTCTGACACGTCCATGCTGCCAAGGGAAGACGATTCCACTACTTGGTCGTGCTCCCAAGTTTCCCCGCCCTTGCCCAAATGCAACCTAAGTCTTTGTCACCAGTCACAAGGGAAGAAGGGTGTGTGCCCCCTTGGGCTCGCACATCACCATCATGCCCCAAGGAGCTCTTGCCCACACCCAAACATCTTCATTTTCCCAATCGATCATTTCCTCCTTGTGCTCTTCATCCATTCCGTCACCGAATTTTCCCAAGGAGCATGCGTGCTCGATGGGTGTCCCATGAGGTGTAACACCCTGTTTCCCCCCAGTCTGTAAATATAACTATATGGGTCGAGGAACTATGGAAAACTTAAAAGTGTGAATGATTGATTTGGTGGACCTTTGTATAAAGGTCGATGAATGTAATTCCTGTTATTTTAATAGATAATGGAAACACGTTGTATGACTGCTGAGAAGGGTATGTGCTAAGGGAGGCCACGATTGCTAATGGAAAGGCGATGGAAGGGACCCGGAAGGGTTGCATTAACTTCCACCAAAACATTACCATGTTGAAATGGATTTGCTCAGATTAGAACAACCCTCTGACCAGGAATGAATTCCCGTCAAGCTAGTAGGTGGGAAGGCCCTCCCTAAAGAGTTAATGAGGGATGGAGCAGACTGCCCATCGGAAGGGCTTCCGGACCTGACCACGGACGGGGGGATTCGAGCCACACACAATCTTTTTTAGGGAGGCAAGAAAGAAAGCGAGGGTGAACAAAGGAGAGCGGGCGGAAATGCAAGGACAAGGAGCGAAAAACTCTGGATTTCGAGGAAGGATCGAAAGTGAAAAACGAGTTCTGATCACAGGGAATGGAGACTGAGTCAGGAGAAGGAGAATAACCTTCATCCTCGTCCATTCCTGTATAGGGAGAAGGAGAGTAACCTTCGTCCCTAACTTCTGTTGAGTTAGGAGTAAGAGATTGCATCTCCAAGCATCATGGTCTAAGCTCGGGGGTGGCCAGTGATAAATCCAGTGGGAGTGACTGAGCATATGGTTGGATGGAAACGAGCACCCCTCTCAGCAGTCACATCGCATCTCATGGTTCTGATAAGTGTTTTATGCCTTGTATTTTGAATTGAAAATCATGAATGCATGCTCGTGTTTATACGCTCATACATGGTTTCTATATAGAAGTGATTGCCTTGTGTTTTGGACTAGAAATAATGGATGCACGTTTATATTTATATGTCCATAATCGGTTTCTGTATAGAATGAATAATTCCAGAATACAAGTTCGTCCCCTTGAGAATCGTCCCATCTGCTTGATTCTCGTTATGTTCTAGTTTAATTTCTTGAAAATGCCTTTCCTGGGGAATTACCTCACATCCCAGAGTCGGAGCGAGTTCCTTAATAGGGCTACCGTTATAGTAAACTCACGAGTTTACTTTACCCCTGTTTCAGAGCTCATAGTTCGGCGAAATAGGAAGGCACTTCATTCATACCAGTAGCTTAAGGGACTTTGAACCGTCCCCAAACCCTTATCCAGAAACTCGACTGAGAATAGGGATAATTACCCAAGAACCATCTGAGGGTTCATGTGACTTGGGTCTGGGGATCCCGTGCAAGAAGGAGTTAATCTCGAAGGTCTCGACACCTTGGGAGCTCGAAGCTCCAAGGGGTCAAATTTCTTTGCCTAAGTTTTAAAAGGATAACGAGTTTTGAATATCGAAAGGGAACATCCTTTTGTTTGGAAGACAGACAGACGAGATCCTTTCGAAAGGATTCAAGACCTATCACGACCGTTAGATTCAAAGAGGGAATGCAGGTGTTAACGCCTAGACTCCTTCATTCTTCGCAAGTAGCGATGAAATCTAATCGTAGATCCAAGGATTTGTCGGGACCCTCCTTGACCGTCGATCTGACACGAGTGGGTTAGTACAAGGAGCACGAGCGTTGATTTGGCACCACGATATTTCGGCATTTCGGGACCCGGGAAGGTGAAGGAAACAACAACCCGGAAGTTGCGATACGCAAAATCCCAACGCTATCAGGGTCGGTGATCGTAGAAAGGATCGGGATTGTTGATCCGTGGAGAAGGGATATCGTGATTTCGGCTATCGGTGAGGAGAAGAGCCTCGTATCGTGAACCCCCGATACACGAAATCCCGACACGATCAAGACCATTGATCGTGGAAAGAATCGGGACCGTTGATCCGTGGAGAAGGGATATCGCAATTTCGGCTATCAGTGAGAGGAAGAGCCTTTCATCGTGAACCTTCGATTCGCAAAATCCCGACATGCTCGGAGGTTGAGCCCTAGGTCACAGCCAAGGGTCACCACAGGAGGATTCAAAGGGAGGAGATAGAGATTGTTAGCCCCTTTCAGGATTTCGGGACTTGGAGGAGCAAGGGTGCCTTACACCGTGAAACCCCGACTCGTGAAATCGGGACGCACCCCTTTTCGAGTTAAGTCTATGGTCACGCCAACGGTCACGAGTAGTAGTCACATGGAGGGGGCTTGTGCTTTGGCCCGTGTTGTTGTGGCACGACTCGAAAATTTAGTGGCTTTACACCAAAGTAGCTTCTTCATAAAGGTGGGTGTGTTACAAATTGGTATCAGAGCATGGTTACAGCACTTGGCATGTTTGGTCTCATGGGGGAATTGCGTAAAGACCACAATAATGGGTTTAAAGGGCGATATCCTACCTTACTCCCTTCCTAAAAATTCTGGTTTAAAAAGTATGACAACTTATTGTTTTGTGTGTATGTATTTAAGAAATGTGAATT
The DNA here is from genome assembly GCA_000966675.3 of Picea glauca. Classification (NCBI taxonomy): domain Eukaryota; kingdom Viridiplantae; phylum Streptophyta; class Pinopsida; order Pinales; family Pinaceae; genus Picea; species Picea glauca. Next base: position 182,957 of record JZKD02S1852417.1, read on the forward strand.
ATGTGTTGATTATGAACTAATATACTGCTAGCTAACAATAAGTGTTTTGTCAACAGTCGAGCAGTCAATGAGACACGGGAAGCCTCCAAGACTAGAGGATGGTGACGTGTCATGAAACAGGGGAATGGTTCCCACAATTTCAAAGTCCACGACTTCTTTGAAACTTGAAGGCCCAAGTAGCCACTTTCAACCTGAATTGAAAGGCTTCCATTTGGTGGGAAGACCTTAAGAATGTGAAAGGGATCCATGAAGAGGACCTATCTTGGGAACGGTTTGAGAAATACTTCAGGAAGAAGTATCTGTCGAAAAAATATTTCGACGAGAAGACTAAAGAGTTCTATGAACTCAAGCTGGGACAACTCACCATAGAGGAATATGTCAGCAGATTCCTTGAGTTGTTGAGGTATGTACCCTACATAAAAGAGGAAAAAGCAAAATCGTGGTGGTTCATTAGTGGGTTACCTCAGACCTACCAGGATAGGATTGAGTTCGACGAACCAAAGACCTTAGAAAAAACTATTCGGAAGGCGAGGTATTGTTATGAACAGTGTGGGAGTAAGACAAGACCCCACGAGGAATGGAAGAAGAGGAGTAGTTCAGGATTCCAGAAGAAGGGGTTTAAACCCTCAAGATTTAAGAACTATGAAAAATATTCTAGGAGGAGCCTTCCTACTAGAAGTGTATATCAGCAAAATTTTCCCTCTCAAAGTGGAAATAAACCTTTTATGACACTCCCAGCAAAGATCGATAATCTCAAGAAGAAACCCTTAAAATGTTGGGTTGTGGAGAGGATCATAAATTGAGAGACTTCCCACACCGACAACAGAACAGTAAGAGAGTCTACAATATCCAAGAAGCTATCGCTGTCAATGATGTGGCTAGGAGCATGCCACGAATATATGCAGCCCTGGACAATAATCAAGCCGACCACCAAGCTTCAGTAGTGGAGTTGGAAGGTATGATTGTCAACCATCCAATTTCTATTTTAATTGACCCAGGTTCTAATTTGAGTTATGTGGCCCCTCAGACTACTAATAAGTGTAAATTGCAGCCAATTAGACATGTTAAACCCTGGTTGGTGCAATTAGCCACTGGGACCAAAAGAAAGGGAGCAGAGGCCATACCAGCCTGTCAATTCATCATGGGTGGATTTCCCACCCAAGCAACCCTTAACATACTTCCCCTGGGATCTTATGACTTGTTGATTGGTATGGATTGGTTGGTTGCGTATAAAACTAAAGTGGATTGATATCATAAAACTTTAGAATGTATAAGCGAAGGAGGGAGAAAGATGACCCTCCAAGGGATTGAGAAGCCTGTCTCGGTGAGGCAAATATCAGCCCTTCAAATGAAAATGTATTGCAGAAAGGGGTGTTCTGTATATGCCATACAAGTATTGGAATCTATTGAGGATGACAAACTAAACCTGGAGGACCACCCCATATTAAGAGAGTACAAGAACGTATTCCCAGAAGAAGTACCAGGTCTACCCCTGAGAAGGGATAATGACTTCTCGATAGAACTTACACCGAGAGCGGTACCAGCATCTAGAATGCCATATAGAATGAGCACGCCAGAGTTTGTTGAGCTCAAGCTACAGCTAAAGGAGATGATGGACAAAGGCTACATCCGACCCAGTGTCTCCCCGTGGGGAGCGCCCGTCTTGTTTGTGAAAAAGAAAGATGGCACACTCCGACTGTGCATAGATTACAGACAACTCAATAAGACGACCATAAAGAACAAGTACCCCTTACCAAGAATCGATGACCTGTTCGACCAATTAGGAGGTGCTTCCATCTTCTCGAAGATCGACTTAAGGTCCGGATATCACCAAGTCCGGATTAAGGATGAATACATCCACAAAACAACCTTCAGAATGAGGTATGGCCACTACGAATTCGTGGTGGTGCCATTTGGGTTAACCAATGCCCTTGCAAGTTTTTTGTGCTTGATGAATAATGTACTCAGCAAACTTTTAGACAATTTTGTATTGGTTTTCATTGATGATATCTTAATCTACTCCAAGAATAGGGGGGAGCATGAAGAACATCTTAGACTTGTACTTCAAGTACTAAGAGAGCATCATCTCTACGCTAAGTTTAGCAAGTGCGACTTCTTTCAGAAGCAAGTCCATTACCTGGGCCATGTCATTTTTAAGGGAGGAGTGGCAATGGACTCCGACAAGATCAGAGCTATTATGGAATGGCCTACCTCGAAGGATGTATCCGATATTAAATCCTTCATGGGCTTAGCGGGATACTATAGAAGGTTCATAAAAGGGTTTTCCAAGATTGGCTGCCCAATCACTGCCCTTCAGAAAAAGGGGATTAAATTCATTTGGACATCGAAATGTGAAGAAAGATATCAGGAAATGAAATACCTCCTGACGCATGCACCCGTGCTAAAGATTGCAGACCCGAATAATGATTTCCTTGTTTGTACAGATGCCTGCAAGGAAGGACTCGAAGGAGCCCTTATGCAAGAGGGGCGTGTAATTTGCTACATGTCCAGGAAATTAAATGAGCATGAGATCAATTATGTGACCCATGACCTAGAATTGGTTGCCATAGTACATGCTTTAAAAATGTGGAGGCACTACCTCCTGGGTAGAAGATTTGTGCTTATGACAGATCATTGTGGATTGGGACACCTGTTTGATCAACCAAAACTCAATGTCAGGCAATCTAGGTGGATGGCTCTCCTAAGTGAATTCAATTTCGAAATCAAACACATAAAAGGAAAGGAAAATAAGGTGGTTAATACCCTTAGCAGGAGTATAAAAATGATTCATATAGCAGCAGTAAGCGCCTATGAAACGGACGTCAGGGAAAGGGTCAGAAATGCACAAGAGACAGATGTATTCTTCAAGACAGTGACCTCATACCTAAGGCAAGAGCCTACATGTCTGAAGTATGAAGGCTACCGGATGCTCGAGGAAGGGCTGCTGACTTATAGAAACATATTGTATATTCCAAATTGTGACGACTTGAAGAGGCTCATAATGGATGAACTACATAAGAGACCATATACTAGTCACCCAGGATATCAGAAGATGATCACGCCCACTAGGAAGCAATTCTATTGGCCTGGGTTAAAGAAAGACATAGCTAACTATCTAGCTAAGTGCCTAGAATGCCAGCAAGTTAAGGCAGAGCACCGGCATCCAGCGGGACTATCACAACCCCTACCGATCCCAGAATGGAAATGGGAAACCATCTCCATGGATTTCATCGTCAGATTACCAAAGTCGACCAAGCAAAACGATGTCATCATGGTTGTGGTGGACAAACTGAGTAAGTCTGCTCATTTCATTCCTGTCAAATCGACTTGCAAGGCCATAGATATTGCCAACATTTTCATGAAGGAGATATTTAGACTCCATGGCATGCCCAGGGAAATTGTATCTGACCAAGATACCAAGTTCACTTCAAACTTTTGGAAATCCCTAATGGTCGGTCTGGAGACAAAATTACTATTCAACACAACTTATCACCCCCAAATTGATGGACAAACAGAAAGAGTAAACCAAATAGTAGAGGACATGCTAAGGATGCATGTAATGCATCAGCGTAAGAAGTGGGAAGACTACCTACCATTGGTAGAGTTTGCTTCCAACAACGGTTATCAGGAATCCTTGAAAATGAGCCCTTTTGAAGTCCTCTATGGTAGACAGTGCAAGATCCCAATCAGCTAGAGTAATCCAGTGGACGGAATTACAATCAAACCTGACATGTTGAAAGAAATGGAACAGCAAGTGGTGCAGATAAGACAAAATCTAAAGAATGCTCGGGATAGACAGAAAATTTACGCCGACAGAAAGAGAACTCCCAGAGAGTTCAAGACCAGAGACCATGTCTATCGCAGAGTTAGACCCGGGAATAGTTCCCTGAGAATGGGAGCCTGTGCCAAGTTGGCACCTCGGTATTGTGGACCCTTTGAAGTCTTAGATAGAGTGGGACCTGTAGCCTATAGGCTAGCACTTCCTCCCACTGTAAAGGCACATAATGTTTTCCATGTTTCATTATTGAAGAAATATGTACACGATGTTAATCATATAATTGACTGGTCTGTGATCCAGGTGGAGCCGAAGGGAGAATTCCTGCCAGAACCCCAATGCATATTAGACAAGAAGGAAACCTCACTCAGGAACCGAACCATTGCACAAGTCAAGGTGCAGTGGAAACACTTTGGCCCAGATGAGGCTACGTGGGAAATGGAGGATGCCATGAGACAGGCATATCCAATTTTGTTTACTTCTGTACAAACATATCAAGTTGATAGATAGAACATCGAGGACAATGATTCCTTTAAGGGGGAGGGAATTGTAACACCCTGTTTCAACCTAGTCTGAAAATATAACTATATGGGCCGAGGAACTATGGCAAACTTAAAAGTGTGAATGTTTGATTTGGTGGACCTTTGTATAAAGGTCGATGAATGTAATTCCTGATATTTTAATAGATAATGGAAACGCGTTGTATGAGTGCTGAGAAGGGGATGTGCTAAGGGAGACCACGATTGCTAATGGAAAGGTGATGGAAGGGACCCGGAAGAGTTACGTTAACTTCCACCAAAACAGTACCATGCTAAAATGGATTTGCTCAGATCAAAACAACCCTCTGACCAGGAATGAATTCTCCTCAGGCTGGTAGGTGGGAAGGCCCTCCCTCAAGAGTTAATGAGGGATGGGGCAGACTGCCCATCGACAGGGCTTCCGAACCTAACCACAGACGAGGGGATTCGAGCCACACGCAATCTTGCTAAGGGAGGCAAGAAAGGAAGCGGGGGTGGGCAGAGGAGAGTAGGCGGAAATGCAGGGACAAGGAGCGAAAAACTCTGAAGTCCGAGGAAGGATCGAAAGCGAAAA
>JZKD02S1852417.1:213337-234160 GCA_000966675.3 Picea glauca
GATTCTGTCGATGAGAAAAATGACTTTCTCAATAGACAAGATATGGCCATAGGAAGTATCAGCATGTCTGTTTCTCTCAAACTTTTCCATCAAGTATATGAAGAATCACAAGGATTAACTCCAAATGAATTATGGCTCAGATTGGAGGTTATGTTTGGGAATAAAAAATATTGTGAATATTTCATGCAGGAGGTCGAATAGATAGAGCCAGAAGAGAAGCCATCAGAAGATCAAGTCTCTTATTATGAAGAGTCTTTTACAAAAGTATTTGCAGAAATTTGTATTCCATTAATTGAAGATGATGTCTACTCCATTTCAGATTTGTTTTTTGAAATTCATGTGGAAGATATATGGCATGCATCTCAGGAGTCACATGCAGACACTTTTTCATGTATCTCAATAGACAAAAAGGGAGCCACACACATAAGATGTCATTTTGATATTTTCCGAGCCAAATTTACATAAACAAATTGGATATTTGAATTCCTCTTGGGAAAATATCCAATTTAAAAAAAAAATAAATCATCCAAAACGGAGTCCGAGAACTGAAGTTATGATTGTTTCAAAATCAACAAAATTTCAGCGTTTTTCCAGAAATGGCCGTACGGTTTTCAAAGTTTCATACAAACTTTATTTGGATATTTATTCATTACAAGAAGATAAAGTGGATATGTGTGGAAATATCAATGATGCATATACTTCATCAGATCCGTGCAGACATCTACATGTTCAACAAAATCTTCAAAGAGCACAAACCCTCACAGTTGCGAGGTCTTCTTGGAGTGAAGGATATGGTTGCTTAGCAACTGCCTTTTGTTCATTCTCATTTTATATTTTATGCATTGTAATTTGAGAGGGGGTTTTGTTCCCATGAGGTTTTCTCTCTTTCCTCATTTAGTTCAGTGTATCTTTTGTATTTGCGTACCTAACATGGCCTCGTAGTCGAGACCCATTATTTAATTTTACTATAGTGATGTTCAGGAGGGGGTGTTGGAGTTACTTCACAAACACCTAGGATTTATTTTTCCTAAGGTTATTCCTTGTTTATTAGTCATTATCCAGTCTCCTATATTTTAGGGGAGAATATTCTACCTGTAGAATATTCTCTTTCAGTTGATACTTCAGCTTGACTAGTTGAGTTGAGTTTAGATGTTGCATTGGTTTTGGCACCATGCAACATTGGGATCATCACCAACTCACTACTCTTTGTTCAGTCAGTTAACTGAAGACTAGTTGACTAGTTAACTCAGTTAGGTGGCAGTGCACTCCCGTAACTGCTCGAGAGACTAGACTAGGTGGCAGTTTACTCTTATAACTGTTGGTGTGTGTCCAGAACAATCTAGACCACCACTATGGCTCATTAGTTACTCATTTATCCTATATATATATTGTAAATTATTCACTCTTTGAGTGTGGAATATGATTAATGAGAATTCTTCCATTCTTTTTATCTTGCTTCTTCTCTCTTAATTTCTCTCTGCAAATGTGTGTAGTATTTTCTAGCTAGATCTATTCTGTGAAGGTTCAACACATTTACACCAGGATCAGTGGGAATCTGTTTCAGCAGTTGTAACAACTTCCAAGAAAGGTGCGCAATTGCTGTAGTCATGTAACAACATGCGGAACTGCCGCACAACTGTAATAGATGGTGTAACAACGATGATATTTCTTCAAGACTTGGTTGTTTTTCTTTAATCTACACATTTTGATCATTAGTTGAGAATTCATGGGTAAAATACGAGAAACGCTACCAATCAAACATGTTAAGAAAATAAGAATACAAAATCAAGATCAATGATTCATACCTTGGAAAAATGGTCTTAGCAAACATGATATTAGGCATTTTAGCATAGAAATGATAAGGTTGAATGAGCAAAAAATATAGTGAAAAACGGACATTTATGGATCCTAACATATGCCAAATTGACTAAGTGTTAAACTAAGTTAACAAATATCTAAGTATACAATTGAGTTGCAGAGAGTACGGATGTAACTTGTCTGTACCCTAGAATAAAGAATAGGTATGCTCTAGGTGAGGAGGCATAATTTGGGTAAAGTATCCTTGGTTGAGCCAAGCTGCCAAGGGAGAACCACCATGATGCCGCACGTCCATGAGATGCCAAGGTTGGACTTGGACATGAATCCTAGGGGCGTGCCAAGGTTAGACTTGGGCATGAATCTTGGGGGCGTGATAGATGATATCCAGACAATTTTGCAACAAAGAGTTTTGCAGAGAAACAACACATAGTATGACAAGCTTCGCACAGTCCAGAAGTGGGGTGACCCAGGGTGGTGCGACTCTTAGGACAAAGACGTATGAAGTTGTACGACAAAAGCAGGTCACAGATGACTCAAGGCAGGTCGAGTCAAGTGACCCTCCACAACCTAAGGCATAAGAGTATTGGTTTGAGTAGTAAACCAGGATATGTAGGGACTTGCAACGAAGCACCTTAGAACCAAGTGGTGGGCCAATGGGCACCTCCACACAATCTGTGAAAGGTGAGTACAATGCAGGTATGTTGTATTGTGATTCTGTTTTTTTTTTTCACTTAACAAAGAAAGAGTGACAAGGCTCGGTTTGCAACAAGCTACGAAGAGTTGGTGCATTGGGTGCCTTGGGTGGAAAGTTTGGAAACCAAGACCATCACTTGTGTTTTTTGGATCTAGTTATCAATGAAAGAACAATGTAAGCTCTGGTTGACTCAGGTGCCTCACAATTTTTTTTGAAGAATGAGGTAGTGAAGGAGCTGGGACTTAGAGTCTCCCTGTGCAGAGTCGCAGTGAAGGAAATAAACTCTAAAAGGAAACAATTGGTGTTGCCTTCCAAGCTCACATTCGACTTGACAAGTGGGAAGGTCAGACTAACTTCACGGTGATGTCTATGGATGACTTTGAAGTGATTCTTGGGCAAGAGTTCCTAAGGAGGACACATTCATTTCTCATGCAATGGATGGACAAGATGGTTATACTTGGTGAACAAAAGGCTTGGGTTGTGTGCACAACTGTAATGAAGTCTGGTGGAAAGGTGAAACTTGTGTCTGCATTGAGTATGAAGAGAGAAACAAGGCATAATAGATCATAGATTTATGCAACAATTGTTGGAAAAGTTTGAGAGGATGGAGTGGGGACGCTTGTTCTATTAGAGCACACTGACTTGTTGGGTGATTTTGCAGACATAATGTCGGATGAGTTGTCGAAAGTGCTGCCACCGCAATGCACTATTGACCACCATATAGAGATAGAGCCTGGGTTGTAGCCACCGACAAGATCTCCTTACCAATTGTCTGAGCCTGAGTTAGAAGAGTTAAAGAGATAGTTGATAGAGTTGTTTGATGCTGGATTCATTCGTCCATCCAGGTCCCCATATGGCGCCCTGATTCTCTTTCAAAAGGACACTTTAGAGATGAGGATGTGTTTGGACTACCGAGCGTTGAACAAACAAACTGTGAAGAATCAATACCCATTGCCTTTAGCTGTCGATTGCTTTGATAAGTTGGCCAAGGACAAGGTATTTTCAAAGCTTTAATTGTGACATGGGTATTATTAGGTGCGAATTGCAGAAGGTGATGAAGCAAAGACAACCATGGTGACGAGGTATGAGAGCTATGAGTTCCTAGTGATGCCTTTTGGGTTGTGCAACACCTTTGGAACCTTTTGCACATTGATGAATGATGTGTTGCAACCGGTTTTGGACAAGTTTGTTGTGGTGTATTTGGATGACATCATAGTTGTAGCACACCTGACCACCTAAACCCCTTAGGTTGGTGGGATGTTTGATTTTCTTGTCTTTCCTCGGAGTAAATATTCAGGTTTTACTCTCGCTAGTCTCGCTCCATCACTATTCAAGTGAAGACTTCTCTTATCACAATATTTGTTGAGTTAAATCTTACCTGTTCGACCCCCAAATTACCAATGAAATCCCTCCACAGAGTTCGATGCAATGAATAGGGACCTACATGCCCTCAATTAAACAATTATAATCACTTCTTGCCTCTAGATCGATGATCTATAACGATTCAAACTCTTTCCCATTAGAATAACAGGTTACAGACCCAAAATTCCATTATGACGGTTTCATTTTGATGGATCATTTCGACAAATCTAATGACTCTCGAACTCGGGAAATCAATGGATCTGATCTCATCGGTCCTTCAATTCACCCAATGGTTAACTCCTGTCTTTTCATTTTCTCATTAGATGAACAGGTGGGTCCCATGATGATTCTACCATTGAGATCACATCACATCCACTCTCCGATATGTGACTTACATCCACTCTCAGAGTCCTCATCGAAGTACATCCTCTTCAGGCATCGGATGCCACTTTTATAGGCTCACTCCGATGGTACACACTTCGACGAGTCTGGTGATCCTTATTCACCTCATCTAATGGCCAGGGTCCTCTCGAGGTTTACCACTGAGCATAAATCAATATTACTAGACCTTCCTCCTTGGAAGGGATCACATAAGATCCAACAACTACAACCCTATCAGAATGTCTTCTGATCGATCGATGGTCCTTAGACTATCTAGTCATTCAAATCCCATCTCATACCCTCTCTCTAGACCTCTGAAAATCTTCCTCCCGATAGATTTGCACACGAAATCAACATTCACAATATTAACTTCTAGTCCTCCGATAGATCAACGACCCTCGTTATCTCAGAGCCTTTCCCATAGGAGTCCCAGTGCAACCTTGCACTTATACACTTCGATGACCTTGTCATTTGACCAATGGTCAGAAACATCTCACCACACCCAATCAACCATTGTCATTCGTCCTGACTCAAAACACTAATTCCCCTCCAAATAACATTCCTAATCAGGACTTAATGGTTATGGATGATTCCAGGCTCATTTCTTAAGGTTTTACTAGGCCTCTTGGACTCTCACCTTCGCTCTCAAACTGATGAAGGCAATTTCAATTCTTAACTTGGATGTAGATTTGCATAGCCTGCAAAATTTTTATTCAAGAAAGGGAGGTTTCACAAGGCATAAGGCTCCCTAACCACACAAAGACCCTCCTCAGGTATAAGGGAATTTAACTACCAATTCCCTGGTGAATATTTTTCATATCTTGTTCCATTTAAAGGCTTGCAGTTCGACAAGATTATACCCATTATTGTCATCACTTGTTCAATGAATGTTTATAGCCTATAAGCTTTCCATTTCAAAGGCTTGCAGATTTCACAGGGATACACCCTACCTTTACACTGCTCACTTGGTTACATAAATCCATTAGGTTAACAATGAAAACAAACATGCATATTCCATTTTACTCAAGAATTCAACCATTCCTTCCATACATTCACATTTATCATATAAACCATAAAACATCATATTTTCTTCACTAAACATAATTCAAACAAGTAAATTTAAACACTTATTTGTCAATGAAATATCAAACCAACCAACTGACTAAGTGAGAAAGCTTGTCCTCCCAACCTTGGGCTATGTTGCAATATGCTTACCTACAACATTCCACCCTCGTGCCAAGCCATGATATCACAAGGGGATTGATTCAACTAATTTTCCAATCATGCAAATGGTCCATGAAGGTTACTCTCATTCTCTCCAATGACAACAACATAAGTTTCCCTTTTCCCACTGAGCTCAGGACCTCCATGGGTTTATCAGGTACCTTCCCGACTAGATTTCCTTTGCACAATGGAGTCCCTTCTCTACTATATAGTCCCTCAATGACCTCCCCATACCAGTGCAAGTTTCTTTAGAGTAAGAACCGAGTGGCAGTCCTGTATTTCTCCAGTCTAGATCTGGTTCTTCTCTATTTCAGGGTGGCCATTAATATCTTGGGAAAACTTTCTATTTTCTTAAGAAATAGCTTCCCAACAAATCATTCCCTCAAAGCGACGTGCGTGAGTCTCCTCCTTACCGCTTGTCCAATTGTGAGTCTGAAACTCACTTGTTTTTTGTGGTTCTCCATGAGAACCCACCTTCATCTTATCAGGTTACTGTAATCTTCCCCTGAGCACCTTCACCTTTTCTTTTGTCGGTCTGTTCATTCTCCCTCTCGTGTATGCTTAATATTCTCCTTTGCATCTCATATTTCCGCATTTGGGTGATGTTTTCCACCTTTGGTCTCTTCTTCCACACACTCAGAATTACTGTGACTGTTGTCAGATGCAACATCCAGTCAAATATCCGAATTTTGAAAAGAAAATACATATGTGTCCTTCTATCAATTTGTGATTGACTCTTTGGCTCCCCCAAACATCAAATCCGTCCGTAGTTATAACTTCTTCAACCACCAATCCCACTACCCATAACTTGTCACAAGGCTCTATGTAAATCTAAGTACGTTGGTAGGTGATGCATTCAAGTTTGCAGGTGTAGGCTGGAATGTTGAACAAGCTTCCTATTTTCTTCATTGAAACATTTACACTCCATGTAGTACACTCGACCCCCTAAATCTCACTTAGGTTGGTGTAATGTCAAAAATTCCTCTTTTACAAATTGCTTCATTTACAACAATTCAACCCATAATTGAATTGTGTTGGTCAAGAACTTTCCAACTACTATAATATTACCCAATTCCGAGCTCGATATCAAGAGTTACAATGTATCGATACTTTTCAACTTATTGCCATGTGGAAACTACATGGATACTTTCCCCTTGCACCATCCGATGTGGCACTGACATGGTGCTTTTCCACCTGGCTTGTCAAATCAACAATTTCGATCTCTTAGAACCTTTCCTCATCATCGTCGGGGTTCACTTTCCTTTACGAGGATATAAGTCACTCTCGTCCTCATGATTCGACGATGAACTTTGATGAGTCTAGTCTCTGTATCTGATGACTCTTAGACCTTGTCACTCAATGACTGTTGGACCTTGACACTCAATAGCTCTGATCACGTCGATACCTTTAACTTACACAACGATTACAACATGTTATTTGAAATTCTTCTAAGGAAACTACATGGGACTTACTGAAATCTACGATTGAGATTTTATCTCACTCATTCGTTGATCAACGACTCTCGTTCAACCTTGCAAAGGCTTTCATCATCGTCATCAAAGTGCACTCACTTCAACTTCGAAGCGCACTCACTTCAACTTCGAAGCCTACTCTCGATCGGCTGGTCTCGACGATCCCTTCGGTTAGATCGGACGGTGATCACAACACCTCTGTCAACGGTCAAGATCTTACCTCTGGGTTCTATATGGGTGATGGTTAAGGTCCTTGCCCCTCGTTTCTCATGGCCAGACCAACTAAGATCCAACGCCTGTAATTTTCTTGAATCTCTTCCAACAAATCAACGACTCCCATGCAAATTGTTGTCGTTGGCTCATAGTCCCAGTCTCCTTCTCAATACTGTTGTCTACCCTTCTCTCGACGAACTAAGCTCAACATCAACAACCTAGATTCTTCCTTTCTAGTATCCATCCAATTAATGGCTCCTATACTCTCAGATCTTCCTTTGTCAAAATGGATCTCGCAGATCCAACGATGAGGATGGATCTTCCAACAAATCTAAGGTTTGTGACCTCTTTCTTTTTCGTCGGAGTTCCTCAGTCCAACTCTTGGCCACTTTCAAGAATCTTGCTCCCGACGAATGACTGAGAAACCTTCGCCGCAATGAGTCATCGACTAAGAGTCTTTCTGAATCAAAACATGGTTCTTTATTAGGAAAGGCATTCTGACTCAAGACTTAGTCAATTCTGGGTTCTAACAGGCCAACCCTCTAAAGTTTTCCAGATCCTCAAGTTTCTCTAAGAATCTCACGGTCCTTCCGACTTCATCGTAGTTGAAGTTCTTGCATATCTTTCAAGATTTCCACTTAAAGGTAGGAAGTTCTAACAAGGCTTGGGGCTCTGTATTCTATCCATATATTCTCAAAGACCGATATTCTCATGTCATCTCCCAAACAAGGTTTTTGTCCATATCCTGCAAAATTTCCTCTCAAAACTTCAAGACTTCCAGGAATACACAACACCACTTGATGCTCACTTGACTTCATGAATTAACATTTTTATGTAGTGAAGGTAAAACACACATTCCACATTACAAAGGAAATCAATTCATCATTTAAATACATTCATGCTTTCCATTAAGCCAGAAAAACATACATTTACATCATTACTATGCATTAACAATCAAGTTAGATACTTATATGTTTGGGTAAAATATCAACAACAAACTGAACAAGAGAGGATTCCTTTCCTCCCAAACTTAAGCCATATTGCAGAGTGCCTTTATACAGTACACCACCTCTGTGCCAAGCCATGATATCACAAGTGAAGGATTCAACTGGTCCTCAACTTAGATGATCCAGGAAGGTTACTCTCATTCCTCCATTGAAAACAACAAAAGTTTCCCCCTTCCCACTGAGCTCAGGGATTCCATAGGTTTATTAGGTAATTTATCAACTATATTTCCTCTGCACAATGGAGTCTCTTCTCTCCTATATTTTCCCTTGGCGATCTCCACTTACCAGTGTTGGTTTCTGTCCAGTAAGTAGGAAGATGCAACCCTCTATCGGTTCAGTCTGGATTCAGGTCTTCTCTGTTTCAGGGTGATCATCATCAAATTGGAAAACCTTCCCATTTTCTTCAAGGAAAAATCTCCACTTTCTTCTCTTCAGTCTATGCTGGTGAACACCTCTGTTCGTTGCACCCTTAGTCTAGGAACTCATCACCCCATTTCTTCCTCAGATTATTCTCCTCTATGCATTGCGTGTTGTTCTTTATTCTTTACCGATGTCCCTCGTCTCTCTTCTTCTGTCTCTACATGTCCTCTCTTTTCTTATGGTGGTGTTTTTCCACCTTTGGTCTCTTCTTCCACCAATCCCTTGGGATTTCCGTGGCTTCTTGTAGACACGACCTGTTGTTTTGGGGTCTGAATTTATGAAGGGAAAATCTGTGGTGTCTGCTTTTCAGGTCATTCAATCATCGACCCGTACCTTCTTCAAGAGACCAAACTGCTAGCAATTATTAATTGCCTCAACCACTGATCTCGTCTTCCATTACTATTCATGTGTCTCCATGATGATATAGGTATGCTAGTAGGTGTAAGTTCATGTTTGCAAGTATAGGTAAGATTTCTAAGCAAGCTTCCTTTTTTCTTCACTAAAACATCTCAACTCCACCTTACATGTCCATTTCATCAATTCCACACGTGATATCATGGCTAGTACTCTCAAGGTTTTTTCCTTCTCAGTGAGCCATCTGCTATTTACATTTAATAAAAACATGATTACAAGCTTCATAAACACATCATATGAAGTCTTAATCATGATTACAGTTATGGGGGAAAACAAGGTGTTACACTCCACCTCACCATTCCACTTCACCAATCCCCACTTGTGATATCATGGCCAATACTCAAGGTATTTCCCTCTCAATAAACTGTTTGATGCTTTCTATTAACCAACAACATAATTAGATGCTTCTTAATCACATTATATGAAGTCTTAGCATAATTACAGTTATGGGGAAAACAGGGTGTTATAGTAGTGTACAACAAAAGTATGGAGGAGCACAAGAAGCATTTGACACATGTCTTTGAGGCACTGCGATGGAACAAGTTGTTCTTGAAGAAGTTCAAGTTAGTTTTTGCACACACTAAGATACCATTCTTAGGGCATTGGATTGGCCATGGATGCATTTGCATGGACCATGCAGAGGTGAAGGAAATCAAAGATTAGGAAGAGCCGCAAACAATTCATGATGTGAGAGTCTTCCTTGGACCAGCTAGCTACTATTGCAAGTTCGTAGAGGGATACTCCAAGATTGCTGCACCACTGACTGACTTTTTAAAAAAGCAGAAGGCATGGAATTGGATAGATATGAGCAAGTATGTGTTTGAATATCCGAAACACATAGTTGTCACTGCTCCCGTGTTGAAGCTGCTAGACTTTGAGGAATTGTTTGAATTGTAGACGGGTGCATCCAAATTTTCCATTGGAGGGGTTTTAATGTAGGAAGGACATCTGATTTCCTTTGACAGCAGAAAGCTCCAATATCGCGAATGTAGATACCCTGTTCATGAGAAGGATATGATTGCAGTGGTACATTGTTTGCAGAATTGGAGACACTACTTGTTGGGAAAGTCATTTTTCGTGAAGACATACAACATTGTGACAAGTTACTTCGGGACACAACTGAATTTGTTACCCAAGAAGGCAAGGTGGAAAGAATTCCTCACATAATTTGACGTGACCATTGAGTATAGGTTGGGCAGGATAAACGATGCCGCAAATTACTTTAGTAGAAAGGCACAACTCATTTTCCTATAGGAGGAAGACTAGTTGCCTACATCCAGGGGTAGTCAATTTCATGTCTTGGAAGAGTTGCATGAATAGATAAAGGAAGGGTTAGAGCATGATCACATAATGAAGAACATCATGAAGCAGGCGAAGAATAAAAAAAAGCAAAAGTTTTGGCTATCCGATGGAATGTTGTACTTTTGGGAGCAAATCTACATCCCTAAGTCATCCAACCTCAGGAGGGAACTCGTGAAGGAATGTCATGACTCACTATTACAAGGGAAAAACTCTCTATGGCCAAGAGTAAACCACAACAGATAGGTATGACTGCAGAAATCAACTCAATTACGAAATATGCTATATAAACTAATGTGCAATATAAGAAAGAGGCCTACCTTGATCCAACGTTTGATTATGTTCCACCGTTGAGCACTTTGACCCAAAGCTTTATAACTACAAGAAGTTCTTAACAAACAAGTGGATCAAGTACATAGTGATGATATAGAAGGGGTTAGCACATCAGATAGAATAATCAATTAATAAACATTACAAACACACCCATGGATAATAATCGTATATTTGCAAGATACCAATAGGATGGGAAAGGAGTATTTCTATTAATGATTGATCAACATAAGTGACAACATTACAAAATTCTGTGTTGGCACGATTTGAAACCAAGAAACCAAGTTCCTTCCAACTAGGTCTCCACCACTTCAATCCTCCACCAAAGGCAAGCTCATATGAAAGAGGCAATGAGGTCCTCTCAACAATAGGGAAAGAGCTTGGGGGCTGAACACTGTGTTCAGACTTGAGGGACAAAGGGATGCAGACTCAATATGAAGTAATTTCTGCAGAGTAACTTTGCTCTCAAATTTGAATGCTTTCTCCTCTTTTCCATAGCTCGAAATTGTGCTCTTATAGCCTTCAGAATGCAACTGAAGGGCCGAGTCAGAACGTTTCCAGTATATGGAAGGCCAAGGATCAAATATTTTCTGTCATGACATGGAAACCCGACCTCGTTTTGTATTTTCTGGCACAAACCCTGATAGACGCGATCTGTAGTGGAGAAACAAGCGCATACACATCTTGTATAAATGATAGGGAGCGTATATGTGGAAAAATGTATATTTTTAGCTTTGGATTCATTAAAAAGGGATGATAAGTCTGCATAGGGAAATGGAAAAAGGCCCTCTGTGAAAGATAGCAATGGTGAGGCAAATCTTGCTATAACATATTCCCCCTAATGTGTGAGATCAGAGGAGTATCTACGATGGCCGAAATACATTATAAATAACCCAGAAGTGGAGTGGTAGAGAACCAACTAGACGAACTCAATTTCTCATTACATTATGTACTGACTTTGCATACATGGCTGCCAAGAATACAATGCAGATCCATGTGAAAAATATACCAAACAAGTGTTCATGGCCATGAATAGGCAAATACAAATGCGGTTACATGCCAAAAAGCTGTCATAGTCACGAAAAAGTCCCAATGAAACCAGTCTCAAAATCAATCTGAAGATATTTGTATACCATGAAGTACAATCTGATCTCCCATGATCACTGAAGTCAAATGGGTACTGGTCCAATGAAGGGGAAGCAATAGCCTAGGAAGGCTGCAGCCACATAGTGATGTCTTCAAGTCTTCTACACTATCCGCCAAAGGTGCAAGTATACATCATGTGAATAAAGGAGTTGAGGTCGAACATGATGAGACATCGTTTGATTACCAATCATTGAGGTATACCGTTAACAAACGTGATATAGCCTACCAATAATGAAAGTAGGTATCAAGGCACCGAGTACATTCCTACAAGTGTGAAAAAGGATTCGATGTCGAACACCTGAGAAATCCATTGATCAGGAGACCTTGATGTATTCCTATATGTCAATGGCGAGAGAGCATGCCACTAATGATTGCAAGCCTCAAGGTACTCATAAAACTCTAAGTCCCGTATCCAGAATAAATGAGCTGAAGACAATGGAAAGAGACTCGCTGAAAGGAGAGAATTGATGCATCTCTCATCAATCTACACGAGGAACAAAGCATGAGCTTCATGATTTGGTGGAGATTGGACGAAGAACATGTTCATGAACCAATGACCCTGTGCGTCTTTCGCATGTGCCAAATGTAAGCGGTACATGAAAAAGACCCTCTAAATAACAACCAATGATGAAAAACTGCTGGCAAAGGTGAGGAAACCACCAATAAGGCTAATGGCATCCAAGACACTGCACAAATCCCAAAGTGTGAATAGATGTATTGCCGTCGAACACAAGGGAAACCACCCAGTCAACGACCAATGATGAAGTGTCGATTGTTGGGTTCAAGGTGACCTACCAATGATGAAAGTAGGGCCAGGGTGCATGATGAGACCAAAGTATCATGTGATTCTGAGACAAATTGAGGGTATGGATGACATGCAAAGTCAATATTTCTGAGGAGTGGCCGACACAGGTTGATAGACTTCCTTTGAACAAGATCATGAGACATATGGTGGGCTCCGACAACATAGAATTAACAATGTGACATTTAGATGCAAGAGGCATCAATAACGTTCTCTATAGAGACTAGAAGAGTAACCAGTCGGTAGAGAAAACTCTGTAGCAAGATCATCTTCCTAAGGCCATGATAAACCCAAAATTATGATGACACAAGGACTCAATAACTTTGTGATATGTTCAAAGGTGACATGACTGCTGCCAATTACAATATAGTACTCCCTTCCTGCTCGTCTTTTTTTGTTATTTCATAACAAATGAATTCTATGATACAGAGGAGGGAACAAGTGTCGCAAGTAAGCAAAACTAGTTCCAGTAGTGGAACGTACCTATGCTTAATGTAAGGAAATGCATGCAGGAGGTGGACACTCGAGGTGATGTTCCCTCGAGGGTATAAGGTGTCAAATTGCGAAGGATATAAATAAGGCTCTGCTTGGTTGAGGATGCAAACTGCTTAGGCAATGATTTATAACGCAAAGCGAGAATTGGCTTAGAGTCTAGTAAGTTTGATGACGAAGAATTGATGTACGCTCCTCATCTTCCTTATGGATCTCATACAACTTTTGGTTTCGCTGAAGATAACACTTCCTAATATAATTTTATATATGAGTTGAAAAATTAGGAACTTGAAATGCAAGTCCTTCACAAAGAAACTTTGCTTAACTCCAAATTTTCCTCTGAACTTGATATGAACAATTATAAGGAGAAACAAATTTAGAATCTAGAAGTTCAATTTGAATATCGTCAATACCCTTTGGAAGGAAATCATGTATGCATAAAGAATGTGATGCTACTACCGATGAGGTGGTGGTTGCATACATATTTATTGTCCATGAACCACAAAATAACTGAGTTAGTTTGGTAACTATTCCACCTTATGCCTTAAATCATGAGTGTAACATCCCCATTTTCAAACCCCAAACTAGTGATGTATATTGTAAATGTAAGTATGGTCAAGAGCCAAAGCGATATAATATGTAAATTATGTAAATTGAATATAATGAATAAAATGTATCACCAGTTGCAGACAGACACAAACGAAGATTTGGGGGCTATGTATCCATAAGCGATGGAAGGGGTTCGATGGGGGGAGAATTCACCCATGTCTATTAAACCAAAACCCATTTATTATTTCTTTCTAAATTATCCTTACCATGAACCTTCCATTAGATGTTGAGTGTTCTGGAGCCCAATCATTGAATTCATGTAAGAGGGTTGATTTGAGAGTCATTTCCCATAGTTATTGAGAGAATGGAGGCTGAGTACAATAAACTCTGGGAAGAGTGCAAGTCAATCAAGCAAGAGAAAGATAGGAAATTCATATGGGTAGGAGACCAGAACTTGAAATTCACGTTTTTTCATAGAGAGTTGTTTTTACACAGAGTTTTCTAGCCAACAATGGAGTTTTGAGTGTTGAATCTTGAAGGGAGATATTGTGGGAAAGTTGGAAATTGTTTGAAGCTGAAAATTCATGGAGAAGGAGGTTGCATGCCTAGGAGTAATGTGTTGTTTGAAATTCGCTAAGGAAGCACACGTTTTTTTGTTGGGAGAATTCATGTTTCATCTGTAGAATTCTTGAGGTCCCAACAAGTAGAATTCTTGTCCAACATGTTCTAGAATCCCTGGAGGGGAATGGAAAGGAATGAGGGACTATGAGAAGTGAAGGGGGATTCCATCCCTTGGGTTGTGCTATAACATCCCCACCATAATCCCCATTTTAATTGATGTATAATGTAGATATGAATGTGGCTATGGCCAAGCGATGTAATATGCAAATGTATTTTATGTTTTTAAATAAATAAAATGTGATACTAGTTGTTGGGGTATATGGACAGAGATGGAGGATAATTTTTCCACAAGAGAAGAGAGTGTCTAATATGGGTCCAAGGGGGGAATTAATTGTGGGTATTAATTCAATCCATTTTCCTGAATTTTATTATCATTGGGGATAACTTCTAGCTTTTTGTTTGAGTGTATGAGAGCCCAATCATTAAACTCATGTAAGAGGGTGGGTGTGAGAATCAAATCCCATAGTTATTGGAGAGAATGGGGATGAAGTACAATCAACATTGGGTAGAGTGAGTAGTCAATTATTTTTGGAAAATAGAGGAAATTTGTATGGGCAGTTACTGGCATTTTTTACACATTCATTTTTACATGAACAACAAGAAGAGAGCAGAGAAAAGGATCATGGGAGATATAGCAAGAGGGATGGAAGAATTTTGGAGCATGTTGGTTTGTATTGGAGCACTTTGGAGATGAATATTGAAGAGCCAAGTTGTCAGGACTTAAGAGTGAACTCTTGTGTGTGTTTCATTGTAACAACAAGTGTTTGTTGTTGTTGCTGGTAGTTTCCCTGGCAATGAGTTCCCTTGAGTTCCCAATAGAGAGATTCCTAGATACCTATGTCAGAGAGAACTTGATAAATGAATGGGATGCCCGATGGAATGAGAGCAGTGAAGGAGCACATTCCTTGGGTTGGATAGGTCAAGAGGAAGAGAGTTGGAGGAAATTCGGGATAGTTGTAGGAGAATATCAGTGGGTTATGGGATATTGAGTTGTGAGTGGACTGTGAGAGGCACCATTTTCTTGTGTATTCCTAGCTCGACCAACTTGGGGGTGAATTTTCATTGAGATTTAGAACAACAAGTCTATGGTTGGGTGGAACATCCTTCCCAAGCAGTTGGTTGCACAAATATTTTAAAAATATAAGTCCTTATATGTTTTCCTGTGTTGATTTATGAGTTTAATTGTTGAGCGTTTTACTCTTTGCATAAGAGTGAATTATACGTTGTTGTGGTGAAATTATTAGTTGCATTTACGTTTTTAACTAGTATGGACAATTGCTTGAGCTTGATTGTCATGTTGTTCCTAATTTTAGGTTTAAATTTGTTTGTTCATCAATTTTAGTATCAATGTTAACAGATTTTGATGTGGTGCTTGAATCATCATGCACTCTGGGAATAATTGTTGCATATATTACAAAGGTTGTTGTGTGCGCTGTGAAAAGTTGTAGCGCGTAGTACAAAGGATGTTGCACACATTGTTTGTCTCAATGAGGATGCAACAATCATGTTCATTTAGAATGATGTATTTCATTTAATTAATTGGTGTATGCAATGGTCAAATTTGTGTATAATTTGTAGTTGGTAAGCTACAAAAATTTAGTTAGCAGAAAGTTTTTGAATTTATGTGTATTTTTCGCAAACATTATTCCTCAGTTAAGTTGGGAGGTGTTATAGAATGGTATCATATATTTTTGGTTCAACACCGAACTTGTATGGGCTTGCTATCAACATGAAGTTGGTAAATTCATCATCTCAACATTTGAGTTGTGCCAAATTTGGGGAAAACGGTAAAATCTTAGTGAAATTTCTAAATTTCTAAGAAAGTTCAAGTTCTAATTGCACTTAGAATGGTTGTTATGGAGGGGTCATTTCAAATTCCAAGAGACTAAATTTGTCTTAGACAGGAAAGTCAGACATTTTTCATGATATTTGCAGTGTGTGCACTAAATATTGGCACTGCACGATGCAAATTTGGTGTTACGCGCACTAAATATTGGTGTGCAGTATAAAAAATTTGTGCGTACTAAATATTGTTGTGCGGTATAAAAAGTTGTTCACATGAGATATTGGTATGCGGTATAAAAAATTGTGTGCACTAAATATTGGTGTCCAGTATAAAAAAAAGTGTTACATGCACTGAATATTGGTACGTGGTATAAAAACTTGCATGCACTGAATATTGGTGTGCAATATAAAAAGTTGTGCACACGAAATATTGGTGCGAGGTATAAAAAAATTGTGCGCACAGGATATTGGTGCGCGATATAAAAAGTTGTGCACACTAAATATTAGTGTGCATTGAATATCGGTGCATGGTATAGAAAGTTGTGCGCATTGGATATTAGTGTGAGGCATAAAATTTGTGTGCATTAAATATTGTTTTGTGGTATAAAAGTTGTGTGCATTGAATATTGGTGTGCGGGGCGTGTGCTAAATATTGGCGTTGTGCATTGTGGATCATGGTCAAACTCAGGGAAGGAGAAAAATTACAATTGAAACTTGTACAGAGTGTCAGAAATGCAGACATGAAAATACTATGTGAAGGAATTGTTTGGATTCTAAGAGGTTTGGAATGGGAATACCGAAACAAGGAAAAATCCACTATTCTGGGCCACATTTTGGGGATTTTCTGAGGAAAAGGGTCCCCACATGGAAAATATAGAAACAATTATTACTTGACATTTTGTATACTCATCAAGCCAAATAACTTTGGTTTAGTGAAGTTTTTCTAGAAGTACGCAGTTTGGCTAAAAAAATCTAAAAGTTTGGAAAAAGGGATGAAAAAGGACAAAGTTGTCATTTCCATATTGTTATAGTTTTTTACTGGAGCATAGGATTCATAATATTAAAGTTTTTATGAATTCCATATCATCATCATTATCTATGTCTTGTACAAAATTTTCTCCTGTTCATGACAGATTTACCTCTATGAGTGACAAAATTTGGTGTCTCATGGGATTAATTGCACCAGAATGAAAAGTGTGCAAAAGGGGTGAATTAGCAATATTCAAATGACTATAAATTTCTACTCAAGGCTCAGAATCGAGCAAGAAAGTAGACGTTGGAAATATATTGGATAGGGGGATCCATGTGTCAACCCATAAAATTGATGTGGGCAGTATAAGTTACAGTCAACACAAAAAAAGTTGATTGATGGCATTAAAGAGAAGGAAAATTTATGCGTTCTTTTCCAGAACTATGTGTATATATTTTTGTCTAACACAAAATTGTTTGCATGCACATTTTCTTACAAAATTTAAATATATAGGAAGGAATTTTGGATTCTTGTATGAGAACCACAGTCATGGAGGATGCCTAAGGGTCGTACAACCATGAGGAAGAGGTCATAGGGCTACATGTCAGTATGGGAAATAGTGAGATAAAGTCTAATGGAAAAAGAGGTAAGCATAAGCCTATAACTATGAGGATCCTACAGTGAGAAGTGAAGAGTTATAGGGAAGATAATTAATATTATGAAGGCTCAAGAAGAGATACTTCACATTTTGAATATGTTGCAGAGGCAAGCCAATAAAGACTCTGGCACAAAGCAAGTCACTAGTGCTAGATAAGAGACAACATCCAAATCCCATATCAAAATGAATGAGCGTGGGGATGATAGGTAGTCAAGGAGCATGAGTAGGCTCCATCGTTCCCTAGAGAAATCCACCTAGAGAGCTCATTCCATTTCAGGGCCAAGGAGTATCCCAAGTGTGTCTCCTATCAGGAGATAGGGGAGAACGCCTAAGGGAGACATCTTGCAAGGTGAACTCGTGACAATCAAGCCACCAACTGTAAATGGTGAGAATGAGAAGGGAGAAGAGGCTAAGGCCTGACAGTTGGAAATGAAGAAATATTTCTAGATGCATGATTATCCCTCCAGGGTAGAAACAAGAATTGCAACCTACCACTTGCAAGGGAAGACAATCATGTCGTGGGATCAACTTAAGAAAGAAAACCACCTTGATGAGAGGAAGGTATCATGGACAAAGTTCAAAGGATATTTCCAAGAGAAATATTTTTCTAAGAATTACTATGAGAGGAAGATGAAAAAGTTCTTTGAACTCAAGTTGGGAAGCATGACTGGACTCAAGATGAAGGTAGATGTGAACATCATACCATTGGGTTCATATGACTTCCTAATTGGCATGGATTGGTTGGAAAAACACCATGTTGTCCTAGACTATTACAACAAGACAATAACTTGTATTGATGAGGGAGGGCATCAAGGCAAGATTCAAGGCATTCTAAGAGTTGTAGTTGTTAGAGAAATTTCATCCATGCATCTAAAAAAGAGTTTCAGGAAGTGATGTCATTTTTTTTGCGGCTGATATGGAAGAGGTAGCCATAGATAAAGTGGAAAGTATTGAATACCATCCAGTCTTGAAATATTTTGAAGATGTTTTTAAGGAAATCCTAGAATTTCCACCAAAGAGGGACATTGAATTCTCTATTTATTTGGTGCCAGGAGCTTCCCGAGTGTCCAAGACACCTTACATAATGGACACACCAGAATTGAAAGAGTTGCAATTGCAACTTGAAGAACTTTTGAAGAAGGGGTATATACACCCAAGTGTGTCACCTTGGGGATCCCTGGTTCTTTTTGTGACGAAAAAAGATGTAACCTTAAGGCTATGTATTGATTTCAGATAACTGAATAAGGTCACAAAAAAGAACAAATATCCTTTGTCAAGGATTGATGATATTTTTTATCGGTTGAAGGGTGCAAGAATATTTTCCAATATTGACTTAAGATTAGTTTATCAACAAATGAGAATAAAGGAAGAGGATATCAACAAGAAAACATTCAAAAAAAAATATGGGCATTATGAATTTACAGTAGTGCCTTTTGGGCTATCAAATGCCCTAGTTGTTTTCATGTGCTTGATGAATGGAGTTTTCAGGGAGTACTTGGACAAGTTTGTGATTGTTTTCTTCGATGATGTACTCATATATTCAAGAATAGAAGAAGAGCATGAGAAACATTCAAGAATGGTGCCACAAGTTTTGAGAGAGAACACGTTGTATGAAAAACTAAGTAAGTGCATATTTTATCAAAAGAATATTCACTACTTGAGGCATATTATATCAACATATGGGACCACAATTGATCCTGAGAATATAGAGGCCATTAGAGGATGGACAACACCAAGAAATGTAACAAAGGTTAGACCATTTATGGGTCTTACCAGTTATTACCGAAGATTCATAAAAGGGTTTTCAAAGATTGCAATCCCAATCACTTCTTTGCAAAAGAAGGGAATGACATTTGAATGGACTTCCAAGTGTGAAGAAATATTTCAGCAAATGAAAGACATATTGACAAGTGTACCCATATTAAATATTGCATATCTAGATGAATATTTTTTAGTGTGCACAGATGCATGCAAGGATGGGCTCGAGGGAGTCTTCAATAAAAAAGATCATGTGGTGTGCTATGAGTCTAGAAAACTAAAAGAGAATGAAAATAATTATGTTACACATGACTTGGAATTAGTAGCCATTGTTAATGCATTAAAAATGTGGAGACATTACCTTATGGGGAGAAGATTTGAGCTAATGATAGACCAGTGTGGTCTAAAGCATTTGTTTGGACAACCAACATTCAATGCCAGACAAACTAGGTTGCTGGAATTTATGAGCAAATACGAATTTGAAATTAAGCATATAAAAGAAAAGGAAAATCAGGTGGTTGATGTACTCAGCAGAAAAGCTCATGAAATGCATATTTCAGCCATCAACATGTACATGACATATTTAAAAGATAAAATTATTGAAACAACAAATTCATATCAACATTATCTAAAAATTAAAGAAACATTACAACACGACAATTTACAACAGAAAATTAATTATTATGAGTTGAAAGAGGATGGAATCCTCATCTACAAAGGGAAAATATATGTACCAAATTCCGGAGAGCTAAAAAATATAGTGCTAATGAAAATGCACAATGTGCCATATGTTGGGCACCCAGGATATCATAAGACAATTGCAATTGTAAGAAGCCAATACGTTTTGTTGGGAATGAAGAAAGAAGTGGATAAATATATTGTTAGGTGTCTAGAATGCCAAAAGGTGGAAAAAAAATAGACATCCAGGCTCTAGCAAGGATTCTATATCCATTCCCCATTCCTGAGTGGAAATGGGAAGTGGTTACAATTGATTTTATTACAAGGTTTCCTAGAACAATGAAACAACATGATTTCATCATGGTGATGGTAGATAAATTAACCAAGGAAACACATTTTATACCTATGAAGACAACACACAATGCAAAAAACATTGTAGATATCTACATGAAATAGGTTGTGAGGCTACATGGGGGTTACCTAAGGAAATTGTTTCAGATAGTGATTCAAAATTCACATATAATTTTTTGAAAGGTTTGTTGAAAGGTTTTGGGACAAACTTAAATATCGGTACAACATATCACCCAAAATCAGATTGGAAAACATAGAAGACTAACAGAATCATTGAAGACATGCTAAAAATGTATGTAATGGACCAACCATCAAAGTT
>JZKD02S1852417.1:236720-283034 GCA_000966675.3 Picea glauca
TGCAACAGGTTGCACATTTTATAACATAAGTGTTTTATTTGTTGTGTTTACTCATGTATATTGTTGATATAGATGATGTGCAATTTACTCTAAGATATATTTGGTTAATGTTACTTGCTATGAGTATATTGATGCACATGAATCTCTATTTGTATGGTTGAATGTTGTTGTAGGGATTTAACTGTTGTTGTGCACATTTAAAGTGATTGTGTTTATGTTTTTATCCAATATAGATAGTTGGATGAGTTAGAATGTCATGTTGTGTGTTATTTTTGCATTAGATTTAATATCATCAAATTTTATTAGGACATTTTAGTAGTGACATGACCCAGCTGGGGGTTGGGTACGTTACAATGAGCTTAACTTCCAAAGTGATAGTTTCTAGGATAAAATAATAGCATTTGATGCCATTTTCACCATGCATGGAATGCATGTTTAAGGAATTTCCCAATGGCCTTTCATGGATGATTTATTGTAGTAAGATGTGAAATGCCCTTTCCTTTTAGCTTACATTGGAAACACACATGTCCAATATATAAAGGAGGAGTATCCAACAATCTCATAGAATTAACAAAATCCTATGGTTGGTTGTATTGGGTTGTGATTATCCTTGATTGGTCATACAATGCATTAGCTAGGGTAGGGTAGGTGATAGTTGGGTTAGAGTTAGGTTGTGTTGTAGTTTTTGTTCTCTACTTTGTTGAATATTCTAGAATGTCGAACTTTTAGGTAGCTTGTCTTTGCTTCAATAAATGGACAAAGCATACTAGGTTTCTTCTCATTTTTGTCAAAGGAATGTTATAAATAGAAGAATAGTATTGAGATATGTTTTTGCACTTGTTTTCCTTATCAATTATCATGTGTCCTATTTCAAATTTTAAATGACACTCTTAGAGAAAGCTATTTGTGTTTAGAATGTGTCATCCTTTCAAAGGTGAAGATTGAAGATTAACACTAAAGTTCCTAGTCTAAAATATTAAATCGATCATTTTTATCCTCAGTACGAACAATATTATAAGTGTCAATATAATGTGATCAATTATTGTTAATATAAATTGATAGGAGTTGTGTATGCCCCTTGCACTCTATGTGATCAAGCACATTAAGTTTATGTTGCTTACTTTATACTAGGTACCATTCGCTTACTTTACACTAGGTAGTATTCTTTGCTTTACACTTGATACCATCCTTATATCACTAAGAAGTGCCCACGAATTTTTAGAAAAAATATTTAAAAAAAATAAATTCTAAAAACAAATGCAACCCATTTTATGTATATAAATATATTTTTTGTAATCCATTTCATAAATTAATTTTTTTTAATTTTGTTGATGGACCAAGAGAATATGTATTAGTATACATACTTTAAAATCAAATTAAACATGAATTTAGTATTTAATTAAACATTTAATTTAAATATTTTGTTTGAACCATCAAATCCTTGGTAGTAATGTACAAACTCATTAAAGTAACCTATAATATGGAAATAATGTTTGTACATATGTATTGGAGATTTGTTTTTTTTATTCGCTTTAATGGTATGTGAAGGAAAGGATGAGAGAACTCTTTTTGCAAAATGATTGATAGACAAAGTTGTAGTTCGAAATGCAATATGGAAACTTTAATTGTATGTGGACTAAATTATAAATCCATAAAAAGGAAAAGGGAACTTCCATTAAAAAACAGAGATGTATTCCTAAGGATGAAGTTATAAATCCATAAAAAGGAAAAGGAAACTTCAATTAAAAAACAGAGATGTATTGCTAAAGGATGAAATCAAAACATAAAAAATAAAATTTCCGTTGCCGGGATTTGAACACGGGTCTTTCAGGTGAGAGTCGAGTATCTTGACCAACTAAACGACAATGGAGTAGATAATAGTTAGAAGAACAGTTTTACTTAAAATAATAAATTATAGAATCAATCAAAGCATAAGTGTGTTTTCTTCAACGACATCTTCCTCAATCATACCCCTCCTTCTCCATGCTTTACATGTGGAATGTGGACTTTACCTCTTTAGTGTTACTTTTTTTTACATTCCTCATCTTTTAACACATTCCTACTCACAATTTTTTTTATTTTTTTTTCAGCGTCAACAACACAACTGAGACCCTTTTGCATTGGAAGTCAAAATTGTTAAGTTTAAAATAACACTAGTTCATGTTGTTTGGAACTTCCTTTTTAACTTTTTCTGATTTGTTATCGTCAAAATTGGTCTGCAATTTTGGATTGATAAAATTGCTATCTTTAATGTATAAATGGATTCAACACCTTTGAATACCCTATTGTCACTAAATTGTGCAATATTTACATCTGATATTTGTGACCAATCCAAAATTATTCCTGCCAGATTTCAAAGAAAAAAAATGATGATTTATTCTCCTATTATTTAGAGTGACTAGAAAAAAAATGCTTTTTTTTCCACGTTGGAGATTCCACGCTGGAAACCCACCCCAGATACTTCCCCACATAGTGGCTGGTATGGGAGTGATAAAGCTTCACAGCCCCAAGGGACATAGATTTCGAACTCATGACCTCTCCCCAAACTGGAAGAGTGTGCGCATATCTTAACCAATTGTGATATCCCATAAAACTAGAAAAAAAATATTGTGTAATGCATTTAGACTAACTACATGAATTATACTCAACTATTTTTTTAACCAATCAATGTGACTAAGAAATTACATTAGGATCATAAATAAGTAATACCCACACAAAGTATGAGAATGACTCAACTTACACTAACTTCATTTTTGTAGGATGTAACCAAGCCCATAAATATGATTCTTTTGTACTCTGTGACAACTATGGCTTGCATCTAACAATACTTCACCAAACAATTTTGTCTCACAATTTGTTAAAGTTAAGGAAAGGTGTCAAATGGATTCTTCTCACTAATGATGTGTCTTAGCGAAAATTTCTTCACATCCTTTGTCCAAGAAAAAATGTCCATATGATTTGATTTCCATAAAAATATTTTTCATATATATGTGTGTAACTAAAAGTAATAATAAACAATATGTATAACCCAATTAACATTAATTCTCTAATTAATATTAGAGAATTACTATTAATTTAGCTAACATTAAGGGTTACACATATGGTATATTATTTCTTTTAGTTTTTGTTTTTTGTAAATATTATATTAGGTTGACATATGTTGATGTCAACCATATGAATGGGACGGATATTACAATCTCTTCCATAATGTGTTGTAGAATGTATCTCTCGATGCAATTAGGTCGACTACATTAATTTCACCTTAATTTAAATGTGCACCTGCTATGAACTTAAAAGATAAATCAGTCCATACATAGGTTTGATGTCAAGCCAACATAGGTGTTACCTTGAAACTCACATCAATCATTTTCTATATCACTAATGAAGTGGGTAGGTCCTACTCCTTGTTGCCAATATCTAAACTTAGGTTAAATCTCATGCAAGAGACCCTTGCTTAAGCATATGCAAGCATGAGTACCTTAGCACTCGGTACTCACAGTTGCTAGATCTAAAGTGATTTGAGCACTCATGGGGAAGTTTGTGAGTAGTGTTGGACTGTTGGTTTTCATTGATGTCAACCCTTAGATTATTCGAGATACCCCAGAGTTGTGGCCAATATTGATGGTGATTTAGTTGTCATTGATGTCAACAAGAGTGGTTGATATCAACAGAAGTGATGGGTGCATTTGATGAAGTCTACACGTAGCCTCGAAGGTGTGGTTATGGAACATGAAGTTGTTGTTGGGGAAAAACACCCTATGGACTAACAAATAGAGTTCAGACTTTGCATGCAAATATGACCGAATAGAAATCACTTTATACCTTCATCCATAGATTTAAATCCCCTTTTCTTATTTAATGCATGGAAAGATCAACCTACCTCGTTACCGGCGTTTGATGTTGATCCTCCGTTGTGCTTGATTACTTGTTCGTAATACTCCTTCCACAGCTGACCTGCATTCAAGACGAGCAACAACTATGCATGCATACTACTTATATACTAACGGGTTAGAAATCAAACATATACTGATCAAACTATAAACAGTTCATGAATTGGGACGGGAAAAACATTTTTTTTATTACTTTGAATGAGTCAACTTACAAAAGTTGAGACCGGCCACCGCTCCTTAAACCTGATCCTGGGCTCCTCTTCTTCTGTCCTCCAACTGCTTTGCTTTGAATCTCCTTTGGCATAAGGAAAGGCTAAAGGGTTGGGACAATGGGAATACGTAAATGGGCAGAGTTTCTTTGCTATATTTTTTCCTCCTCCAAATGGTACCCCTACCCCTTCTTTTATAGGCTAGAAGGAGCTAGGTATTTGGACGAACCCTCAGCCATGCATGGTCGGGAGTTTCAGTTAACTCACCCATAGTTTTTTTGTTCTGTCAGCAACTTTCCTTTTTTCATGCTTTTGTCGGTCCACGTGAGCTATTTTGGGTCAGCCAGCGTGTACACGCGTGCAGTAATGGGTTAGGGCGCATGGGCCTTTATACAAGAGGATTTTCAAAGAGTTGTTCAGCAGTGTTTTTGGCAAAGAAAGGATATGAGTTGGCCTGATGCCAGGTAAGCATGTGTGGTGCAATTTAGGGTTATAACAGATGCCCCCTAATGTGTGAGGTCAGAAGAGCATCTGATGGCCGAAATACATTACCAATCTTTACTGATGTGCCGAATGATTGAGCCCAAGGATCAAGAACCAGGAGGTGTTGTCTGCAAAATAACAAATGTCTCACCGAGGCAGGCATACCCATGCTCGAGATAAAATAGAACCATGGCTACCAATCAAATACACTGTAGATCCATGTCAAATGACTATAAAGAGTAGTCGCGAACAATACACAGCGGAGCTACATCTCAAAATCAGAAAGATATACATATAGAGTATCAATCTTCTAGAAGTTGATTTGGCCTGATGGCTAGACATGAGATCTTCAGAGCTCGAGCAACAACTTCAAAATCTTCAAAACTCGGGTAGGAGTGTAATATGAGTGTATGACTGCACTACCCGAGGTCTTCAACGGCTTGTCGATCATGGGCTTGATAATCTTGATGATCAGACTAAAGGCTTTAGTGATTTCGAACAAGGACTTGATCGGATGTTCAGGATGGATGGGTATGAGGACAAGAGACATATTGCAGAGGGGCCGACTCTGGCTTAGTGACAAACTTCCCTTGGACAATAGCACGACAAATGATGAGACTCAGGCAGCATGTATGTTAATCATAATTCTACGAAGTAGGAGGCAACACAAACTCTCCATATGTTTGGAAGGATAACCAAACGGTGGAGGACACAACTCTATATAGCGAAAAAAACTTCCTAAGGTCGTACTACATCCCATAGTCTAATGAACAAACATACAGATGTGCTTTATCCAAGGGTGACTCATTATGCTGCCAATAAAGAAAATACTTTTCCCTTCCCCTTTTTGGGGTATATTTGATTTGATTTTATTTTTGTCTTTTTCAATAATTTTGGGAAAAAGAATAAAGGAATATTACGTTACAATGGAGGAACCAGTATTGCAAACATATTGGTTCAAGGCACAAAAACAAGATTGATGTTCTAGTAAAATGATACTCAGGAAAAATCCTCCGAGGGCCAAAGGTGTTAAGACGTAGAAGCAAACTGTTACAAGGCTGGCGTATAAGGTATGCAAACGTGGTTAACAAAACACACAATGGTAACGCCCTTCGATGTAAGTTTAACGAGCCTAGGGAAGGTAAGCTTGGTGGTTTTTCAGATTTAGAGAGTCTGAAAAAACATAAAAGGAGACTCCATTGGGATATCTTTTTCTAAGATAGTCTAGTCGGTTTGAAAAAGGGTAAACTAGCACCGATTAGACGTCGATTCAAAACCATTTTAACGAGTGTGACAAGGACAAGATCACTCGACTATTTTTTCATTTTTAAGGAGTTTGAAAAAAGATTAACTATGGACTCCGTCAAGAATATTCTTCTGGACCAATTTAACGAGTGTGAAAGAATAAGGTCACTCGATGATCTTTTCAATTTTAGGGAGTCTGAAAAGAGCTTAACTATGGACTCCGTGGAGGTTCCTTCTTCGTAAGTTTAGTCCCTCAAGCCTAAAAAAGGGATAAAATTATACCTGAGAGTACTCTTCTATAGAGCTGAAGTTCCATAGAGTATACCTTTGTTCGTATAGTTGACTGTCCAGACCGAAAAGGGGTAAACTACCGCCGGACAGACGTGACTTCAAATTTCAGTTTAATGAGCGTGAAAGGCCACAAGATCGCTCGGCAATATTTTCATGTTTAGAGGGTCTGAAAAGGGATGAAAAGAAGACCCGTTTAAGGAACGTTCTTCTGGACCAATTGAACGAGTGTGAAGAAACAAGGTCACTCAGTAGTCTTTTCATCTTTAAGGAGTCTGAAAAGGGCTTAAAGAAGACTCCATAATGGTTACTTTTCTCAGTTAACCCGGACGAGATCGAAAAGCATAAATGCAATCTCGCCGGATGTTGCTTTCGGATCTCAAAGCGAGCTTGAAAAACAACAAAGTTAGCTCATGATAGACTCTTTGTGGGTCGATTCCTGGCATCTCCTCGGGGGAGTTGTATGCTCCGATGAAAACATTGTCTATGTTTCCAGGGGTTCTAGAGATATTTATAGGTGTCATTTCAGCAATGGTTTCCATATTACCCTCAGCATAAATCTTGTGTGTAGCTAAGGGATTAATATGACAAGACCTATCTCTAGTCATAGGCATGGTGAATTCTCCTGCTTCAATTCAGCTTAACTCTGGGAGGAAATATGATATGTGATGAAGATCTTCCCAAGGTTTGTCTAGACTAGTCATTGCTTCGATTACTGCTTCATCAGAGGGCAAGACTAAGTCTAATGAATCAGTGTTAGCGAGAGAACCATGAGCCCAAATAGGCTCTAAAAGTGGATCTAACTCTTGTGCAGGAGTTGGATCAGTGTTAGCTGAAGCTTGCTGGACTAAAGAGTACGCTACTTCAGCGACAGACAAGGGAATGGACATACCCGGGTGCCCTGCCTCATCCATCGTGGCTGATGGGGAAGGAAGTATCCACGGATCATCGAAGTAAGTCATGCGAAACGACGAAACTTGAAAAATCTCAACCTTATGGTGATTGGATATAAACTTGATATCACCTTGAGGGGGCGGGTAATCAAAGGTCCCCATCAAAGATGGGCACAAACCAACCCCTATGTTGACGACACCTGGTTGAGGATTATCAATCATCGGGACCATGGATGCCCCCAATGCAGGGTCAGATCTGGAGAAAGACAATTGATCGATGGTCACTATCTGGCCCTCATGTGGAAACAACAAGACCCGAAAAACTGTAGCAACCACAACTTGCATGGCATAAGTCCAACTCCTTCCTAACAAGAGGTTATAGTTGAGGGGAGCATCGACTACCTCTACTTCGACACACACGGTCTTCCCTCCTAACTGCATGGGGAAAGAAGGAATGATACCATGTGGTCGGAACGAACGACCGTCGAAAGCGGTGAGGAGAGTAGGTGATGGAGACAAAATGGGCTGGCCAATGGCCTTCTAACATGCCAATGACATAACACATGTCGAGGCACCCTCATCAACCACCATGCGGAAAATATTTCGAGTAAAAGTTTTCGTGGGATAAGCCACTACTATCTGAAATGTTGTGTGGTAAGGAAGACAAGGTTTTAAGTCGGTTGTATCCAACATGATTGTACCCGGATTACAAGTCTCGGTAGATCTTAAAGCGGTTAACAAGGCTTTCCTCTGAGAAGGGCAGATTTGGAGGACCGCCAAAGAGGACATCGCACAAGGGGTTTGTGATAAATCTTCCACCACAGAGTATTTCTGGGCGGCCCTTGTGTTTGGGTTATGAGAAGCTTTTTTGAATGCGCCTTTGGGAATGCATGTCATTGTTTTGCCCAACGTCTTCTCAATCTATAGAGGAAGACATGGGAGTTCAACTTCTTTACCCTTCTCAGAAGTGCTTGGTTTACTATAGTCATGCGCTCTAGTCGATATAAAAGCATCACCTTTCACCATATATACGTTTGCGGATGCAGGGTTGTTCGAAGGGGGACAGGTTTCTTGGTTGCCCCCTTCTGTGCTTGCAGATGCTTGAGTTAGATTTTGCCCATGTTGAAATGGATTAGTCAAGACTGCCTGTTGTTGTTGCGTGACAAATTTTTGGGCCTCTGCAAGTCAAGGACATAGATGGGTCAAGTGGTCTTCTGTGCATAAGTTGCATGGATACCTCGCCTTCCATTTTTCAGTGTTGTCCCTGCCAGCATTATCCGTGGGTTTTTTATCCCCCTTACCCTTCTTTCGTTGTTTTTTCTTCCCTTCAGGCTGCTGGGTGGCCTTTGGGTTAGTCAATTGCACTGTGTGTACTTCCGACGTTTTGGTAGAGGGAGCATCCAAAGCAGTAGTTTGGCTAGCCGTTGTGTGTTGTATAGATAACTGATGCAACTGCTTCATCAATTGCTCAGTGGGCTTTGTTTTTGTTGAACCAACAATACCATCGGCATGTGGTCCAGCTCTCTGTCTAGTTTTATCCAGTATTGAACATGGCGCATCTGGCAAGATGTTGTATAATAAACTGGACTGAGAATAGATGAGCTCAAACTATTGAGCCCTCATGATGGCGTCTTCTTCGGAGAAAACTCTGAACGTCGCGATGTCTTTGGATAACTGCAGGACCAAAGACTTAAGGAACCACTTAATCAGGAATGCTGGTGGGACTGGTACTTTGATTAAACTCTTTCAGCGTCTCCATTCTCGGATGTGATCAGAGATATGGTCTATTGTTGTCTGTTCGAAATCGGTGAGTCACTCTGTGTCAGCGTCGTATCTCACAGGTAACTGGAAATGGTTAAGGAAAGCCATCGCCAGTTCACCAAAAGAAGAGTATCTTGAATGATCGAGCTCAATGTACCATTTCGCGGCACTCCTAATGAGAGTACGTTGAAACAATCGCAATTGTACGAAGTCATCTTTCAATGAGTTAGATGAACACCAAAGATGAAAGGTAGTCACATGATCTCTTGGATCTTCATTAGGCTTGGCTTTGAACTTTGGAATGTCTGAAGGCAACTTCGTCGGCATAGGAGGCCAACACGGATCGTAACAAATAGGGTCATTCAACAACCTTGTCAAATCTGGCAAGTGTAAAGTCACCAAGAACGGTAGTTTGGGTTGTTGTTGATAACCAGGGAAAAAGGGACCTGGATTTTGACTGGCACCAAGTTGCCAGGAAAAGTTTGGCTGCTGGCCTGGATTCTGGTAGAAACCATGGCCTTAGCCAACGTAAGGATTTTGCATATGTGGAGACATCATCGACTGATTTCCCAAATAGGACATAGATTGTTGGGCATGCATTGTATTCGAAGGACTTTGGGAAGGATTACCCCATGCCGGTCCCATGGGGATAGGCATAGTAGTTTGTACAGGGTTCAATTGATTGTGGAAAGAATTACCCCAGATTGGCATTCCGGAGGAGGGAACGAATCCTTGCCTTGAATTCCAAGGTCCTGCTAGGTTTGCCCCCTTTGCAGGAATAGTACCCTGCCCGGGAGTAGATTGTCCAAAAATTGGGTTTCCCCCAGTCGGGAAAGTGGTTGACAAGAAGGTGTCGTTACCAAACGTTTTGTTCCAAGAAAACGGTGTCAAACCTACCGACATACTATGCAAAGGTGGTCATTGACTCCCCGCTCCAAATAAACTATTGTGTGTAGGTTGCCCAGCAAAATGTTGATGCGAACCACCGAGTGAAGGGGATGGAGGAGGGATATGACCTCCTCCGTAAGGAAAATCATTAAAAGGGAGAGGAGTGCCCCCCATGTGACCTTGTAGAGGAGCGCTAAAGCTCCTTGCCCCCAGAACCAAAGTCTGTAAAGTGGAGTAGGAAAGTACAGGACTTGTACCCAAACTAGGCATATCATATGAGAACAGAGGACCTGTTGCACTAGGTGTGAAAGGGGTTGTGGCCGCTTCCAAAGACGGGTTCGGACCACTGTGCGAAGTAGTTGCGATCGAGACCATGGTGGCTCGGACCGATGACGGTAGGTTAGGAGATGACAGCTCTCCTGTGGTGACAACCGTGGTGGGAATTGAAGAATTCCCAGAAGGACTAACAACATTTGTTTCCATTGCTATGTGCGACACTATCTGGCGCTCGTGAAATTGAATTGGTACAATAAAAGGTGCCAAGAAATCAGTGGTGGGGGTTTCAACCGAGCCAAGAGAGGTTGCTTCAAGGTCCAAAATGGTTGATTCCTCCGGGGGTTGTTCGGGCACAATGGTTTGTAACCCGGTCGCTTCAAAAGACCCTTGTTGGTCTAGCTTACGCCTTAATGGTGGCGGGGGTGGCTCCAGTGTAACCGGTGGCAGGCCAAGAAGCCTTCGTGACTGGTGGAGCTCAGGATCCTCCAATGTGTGAGAAGATCCAAGACACTCTAAGGTAGTCTAAACGCTCAAAAGTAACACACACTAAGAAAACAGTCCCTAGAAGATAAGACAAACAAACACTAAATTAATTGGAAGAACAGTTACAACAACCAACACTAGAGTAACTTATCGGTGCAAGTGCAACTCGAACACAGAATCACCCTCTAGGTATACTCTGCAAAGCATGGCCCGATTTCTATTCTAGGTACCGCGGTATACCCCCACAGTCACCTGTGTATGTCCCTAACAAATATTGGCAACTAGGTTGCCAGCACGTGAACAGTCACCAGGCGGGTACAGTCGAAAGTCGGGTAGCCCACAATGAGCAGGGTATTGAGCCCGAAACCTGTCAAGGATATCGAGAGCAAATGGTCTGGAAGACAACTGAGGACCTCGAACGGATTCGAGACCCATGAAGCTC
Source organism: Picea glauca (assembly GCA_000966675.3). Classification (NCBI taxonomy): domain Eukaryota; kingdom Viridiplantae; phylum Streptophyta; class Pinopsida; order Pinales; family Pinaceae; genus Picea; species Picea glauca. The sequence continues at coordinate 247,579 of JZKD02S1852417.1, forward strand.
TGTGGCAAATGCAAATGACGGAATCCCAAAACAAGCCCTCTATATGTGTTCTCCACTACGATTGGTCCGGCTTTGGAGGGGTTATCTCCGCTACCTTTCCGCACGCGACCTCATGTTTATCCCTTGTGTTAGAGGGGGGTCCCAAATAACTTTCACAAAACTAGACTGAGACACTCCCTATCTCAGACTCCAATGTTTTATTTTAAATGGCCTTGAAGAGTTTCCTCTCCAACCTAATCCAAGGCCCTATTCCCGAACTAGTTTGTGAACCCTACAAACATAAAAGTCTAGCAGATTTTAAATTTAGTTTTACTTTTATGGCTTTGTTTTACGTCAAGGGGTATGAGGGTGAAACTAATGATGTGTAAAAGACAAAAGCAAAAAATGAATAAAAAAACTGGAAACAAAACTTTTACTGAATGCAAAATTTTGACAACTTTTCAAAAAATATTTTTAATTTTTTCTAAGATTTTAGATAGCAAACTCAAAGGAATTTCACTCGACTACGAGTTATTTATGATCTAAGTGAACTGCAAAAAATTATGAAATAAAAGACTTTTCCCTAGCTAATGATGCAGAAACACACTCTTCAGCCAAAGAAGAAAATGAAAAGAGATTTTTTTTTATTTAAGTGCTAGTAAAGCAAGAAAGGGAAAATATCGACAAGCAAAAAACCAAGAAAAATAATTCTGGCTTAAATTGCAGATCGCAAAGAATCAGATTAAAAAATCACACAATAGCAATTATAAAAGAAATGACTCTCACACTTGTCTAAAAACCGTAAAATTTTTAATTTTCTGAGAATGTTTTAAATGAGAAAAAGCAAGCTAAGGGTAAAATTAATCCTAAGCTACTGACTATTCAAACAGAGATTCAAACACCTGAGAGGAATAATTCTTATCAAGGGAAAGGATGATTGCCTTACCCTTAACAAAAAGTATCATGTACAAGCACGTGACTGTTACTCAAACAGCACGCATGCGAACACACGCTGAATAGAGACAGAGGGTGTGCACACGCGGGCTGACCTTGTACAGGTCGTGTGTATGTCTAAACTCTAAGAAAAAATGAAAACAGACAGACCAGACTAGGAAGAGACCACTGATATTGATAACCAGGATCCCTTGAAGGCTTGGATACTCTTTCTAACAGAAAAACAAATAATGCAAGGAAAAAATAATAAGTCAAAAACAATATGAGATAGGACTGTTAGCAAACAAGACTCAGACAGAATTCCAGAAGACCCCCTGAGAATGTGTGATTCTAACAGGGAAGAGGATGACTGCCTCTGAGGTTCTCTGAACTCTACACGCTATTGCTACCTCTACAGTTAGCGTTCACACTCGGGCTGTAAGAGGACAGGGCATGGGTACACGTGTACAGACCTTGTGCAGGCCACGTGTACTTCTGTGGGTCCTGAAAAACATAGTCAAGCAAAAGTCAGGGAAAGATGGTATGGAAAACTAGACTCTTTGCTAGCTCAGACTTTACAGAAACGAAAAGAAAAGACAAGCAAGAAAAACTAGTCTTTAAACTGCCCAAAAACTAAATAAAATTCCAAGAACCCTAGAGAGTATCCCCAGTATGGTCGCCAATTTTGTTGTTGGGGAAAAACACCCTACGGACTAGCAAATAGAGTTCAGACTTTGCATGCAAATATGACCGAATAGAAATCACTTTATACCTTCATCCCTAGATTTAAATCCCTTTTTCTTAGTTAATGCATGGAAAGATCAGCCTACCTCGTTATCGGCATTTGATGTTGATCCTCCGTTGTGCTTGATTACTTGTTCGCAATACTCCTTCCACAGCTGACCTGCATTCAAGACGAGCAACAACTATGCATGCATACTACTTATATACTAACGGGTTAGAAATCAAACATATACTGATCAAACTATAAACAGTTCATGAATTGGGACAGGAAAAGCATTTTCTTTATTACTTTGAATGAGTCAACTTACAAAAGTTGAGACCGGCCACCGCTCCTTGAACCTGATCCTGGGCTCCTCTTCTTTTTTCCTCAAACTGCTTTGCTTTGAATCTCCTTTGGCATAAGGAAAGGCTAAAGGGTTGGGACAATGGGAATACATAAATGGGCAGAGTTTCTTTGCTATATTTTTTCCTCCTCCAAATGGTACCCCTACCCCTTCTTTTATAGGCTAGAAGGAGCTAGGTATTTGGACGAACCCTCGGCCATGCATGGCCGAGATTTTCAGTTAACTCACCCATAGCTCTTTTGTTCCGTCGGCAAATTTCCTTTTTTCATGCTTTTGTCAGTCCACGCGGGCTGTTTTGGGTCAGCCAGCGTGTACACACGTGCACTAATGGGTTAGGGCGCGTGGGCCTTTATACAAGAGGATTTTCAAAGAGTTGTTCAGCAGTGTTTTTGGCAAAGAAAGGATATGAGTTGGCTTGATGCCAGGTAAGCATGTGTGGTGCAATTTAGGGTTATAACAGAAGTTGATAAAGGGAAAAGGACATTAAGGACAATGTAAATACAAGTAACACACTTCTAGATGGATATTCATCGTCATGTTGTTTCCGGTGATAGGTGATACGCCACGTGGTTCTTCACGGTTAGAGAGATATGCCCTTATGAAGTTGAAAGCCACGAAGAATGGTTAAGAAGCCCCTGATCACTTACAAGTCATTAATGAAAGGGTAAAGTAGTTGCAACAAGAATGTTCAAGAAGCCCTAAGATTAAGGAGAGAAGGTACTTGGCAAAAATATAAATACACATCAAGGAGTCTCTCATAGACACACACACATTCATTGAATATCTATCTTGTGAAAATATTTTGGTCTATTGGCGACTCTAAGGTTGAGTATGAGGCAATGGAGAAAGTGAGGAAGAAGAGAGAAAGTTTCGGAGTTGTAGAGAACTAGGGTTGTTCTGTAACCCTAATTAAGCAAGCCCTCACGAATCCGCTTGAGGGTGTCCCGTGAGGACCTTGCGGGTTGCATAGTTCTCATCATGCGAGGCCCCACGTGACAAGAAGTCTTTGTCTCACGAGAACAAGACATAAGTGAAGAAAGAATGCTTGTACCAGGTTGTTGATTCCCAGGTCGATCTATTTGTCTAATATCTGATACAACATGTGTCCACAAGATTACATGTATGTTTATGTACTAGTTTTGAGGCTTATGCTTGGCTATGCTATGGTACATGATTGAGGCATGTCTTGTTGATGATGATACATGGTATGGTACACCTTGGTGATGACATGATACCTTGTTAGAAGTACACTCTTGGCTATCTTGATATTAGTTTGGTATATGTCATGGTTATGGTTCATTATGTAACATCTCGTTCTTGCGCGTACTAAGTGAACTTATTCTTTGAGGGCACTTGCTTGCAAGTGATCCAGATTATTATACTATTGGCCGTTTGATTATGATTATGAGGCATTATGGATATGATTATATGTTATTTTGTGTATTTACATAGATAGGTGCTATTGACTGGGTTCTCCTGAGTGTGCAGAACTTTGGACCTCGAGGATGCAGAGGCATCGATGAAACCCCTTGGACTCTGGGTCGAGTCAGGGAGTGGACTATTGGGTTTTGATTATTGTTGATATGACATATGCACATCTTATTAGATTTTATGATGATTGATTTTATTTCTGACATGATTCGTTGATGATGCAGGCTGACGATAGCTTGCCGACCAGACTCACATGTGGAGTAGAGGGGTCATGCACGACTACTAGAGACATTGAGGGAGAGGTGTGGACAACAGCCCTGCCATAACCTATTAGTACTCTTGTCGTGGCTCGAACTGTAGGTTAACGATTACCTAGTTCGAGAAGACCCACGATTCCATGAGGAAAGACTGAGACAGTCACTCACAATGATTCTAAGGGGCGCACAATAAGGTAGGGGCCTTATTCCTTAGAGGCCCTTAGTCTCCCACAAGATCACCTGGCGGAGTATTGACTCTAGGGATTTTTTATGTCTACCAAGTTAGTCAAGAGGCGAGTGGCACCCTTGGAGCATGTAGTGCGTCCTGAAGGGCACGTCGCGCAAGAAAAATGACAAAAGGCGAGTGGCACCCTTGGAGCACGTAGTGCGTCCTAAAGGGAACATCATGCAAGAAAAATGGAAGGAGGTGAGTGGCACCCTTGGAGCACATAGTGCATCTTGAAGGGCATGTCGTGCAAGGGAAACAGAATGAGGCCAGTGGCACCCTTGGATCACCTAGTGCGTCCTGAAGGGAACATCATGTTGTTAACTAATAAGTGAATAAACCTAGATGGTCTTAGAACTAATGATGTGATAAGAAAGATTTAAAAACAATTTCCCTAATAAAATGTCGCCCAGACTAGGAAAATAAAATCTAGGTCTAAGAGATACTTGTGGTAAAAACAACTAATAATAATAATCATCATCATGAAGCATGTGATGAGAAGGGGGTAAGCAATTCAATTAATTTATTAAAATCAAATTATATTGAGGGATTAAAATTTAAAAAAAGGGAATTGATTGTTTTTCTACATTTGCTAATTAAAATTTATTAATTAAAAAGAGAAAGGGCTAAAAGGTAATTTTTCTACACTTGCTAATTTGGGTTTAAGATAAAAGGGAAAAGAGGGAAACTTAAAAGAAATAGGAAACTAAGGGAAAAGGAGGAAACATAAAGAAAAAGGGAAACATAAGGAAAAAGCAGAATGACTAACTTAGTAAGGAATCTTGACATTAAGAACTTTCTAAATATGATCTGAATTAGGAATTTAGTAAGGGCGTAAGTCATTTAAGGTGTGTAAGGGAATATGGACTCACCAAGGAGCGATTTTAGGAATGTTTTTTGGTGGGTGTGGGAAATAGGAGTAATTAAATAATTATTGAAACTAATTTTTGGTGCAACTAGGGGGATGGGTGACATGTGTATGGGGGAGATTTTTCTGAAATAAATTAATGAAAATTAAATTAAATGAGAAATTGGGAAAGAAATCACTTAGGAACTCTATATAAAGGATGGAGGAGGAGGATTATGGATCTTTCCTTGGATGCGTAATGTTACGCTGCAGAATTTTTGACTTGACTGACTTATATTGTGGGAGTTGGGATACCCAGCTCGGTGACGAGTGGTAGCTCGGCCTTGTGAGCAAGATGGGAGCTAGTTGTTCTTTGGTTTAGTGAGCATGGCCCCTTTGCGGCTCGGGGGGCTAAGGGGGAAGAAGATTACCCCTAGCGTTGGTTGGGAGGTACCGGTCAAGTCACAGCGGCCGACAAGCTGGAGCGGGATGGAGCGCACGGGACAACGACTCGGAGTTGTCACCTTGGGCTACAGTACACATGCTTTTATTTTGAATGGTAGATTAATATTGATCTTGCGCTTTCATTACTGTACTTTTAATTGTGTAAAGAAAGTGTTTACTTAGCATTTTTAATCAAGAACTTAAATTTACCATAGCTTTACGCTCGCTGCTTGAATTGATTCCCTTGGCGATCGATCCATGATTGCTATGATTGTTCTGTCTGTTTTAATGATTATTATGAAGAGATTGTTCTTTATCTTTCATCCTCGTCCCTAGATCATCAGTCCATGCCTAAGAATTCGGCCAGGACCGAATTGGCGGTCATCACTTTGGTGTTAATAGACCTATAGATTTTAATGCCCTACTTTTCTGTGTGTGGATGATGAGCGAAGGATAGTTTTCCCAGCTGTCTACCCCTGTTGATTGATTCTTGGTTGATTAATTGTCTGGTGCCTTCTTCTGATTGTATATATCCGCTCAAGGTACATCCTTTCTCTCTGCGAACAAATTAATACTCTCTGCGTGTAAATCATGTATGGACTGCATTGTTTTCCACTTGAATGACAACGTTTTTTTTTACTTTTATTTCCAAGCATTTGACAACGATTTGTAGTTGGTTTTAATGTGAAATGGTGGAATTGTTACTGTGTATTGGTCGAATGTTATTACTTTTATTATTGTGTTTTTATCCTACGTTTGGAATGATGATACCGTGTTTTTCTCCCGCATTTTACCTGCATCTGGAATGACAAAATACTTTATCTTTTTACTCTAAAATTTTATTCCTTGTAGCCTGGTGAATTTTCGCTCTGCAATTTAATACCTTGACTATATTTTTTCTCTGCGATTTCATATCTTGTGCAAGCAATAGATTCCATTACTCTGTGATTGATTAATGGGACCATGATTTTACCTGTGAAACGTTCCTGCGATTTTACCACTTTTTTATAGCAATCTTTGTGTTAATGCAACAAATTTTCTAGCAAATTGTAAGTATCTTGCTCTATGTGGTAGCGAGCTTATTTTGTATGGACTGTCTCTATATGTCAGCAATTTCCTCAATTATCCTTACGAACAACGAAAATGTATTAGACAACAGCTTTTATTACCTGTATTATGCATAATCAAAGAGAGCGATAATAATATGATGTTGTTAGCATTTAGACCAGGAATCATATATTTACACAGCCTAATCGAATTTAACTCAGTCGTAGAGTTTAGACAACAATTTACTCCGTCATGTATTTTAGCAATATACTCAGACTACGTTCAACACTTTTCTAGACTGCGTTTTCAGCCTATGTACATTCCACGTAGTAAGCGTATGTTTAAGCAACCAATAACTCGTCATATTGGCTATGTTTTTGTTTTTTTGAACCCCAACTGCCAACAAATCCATTGTAGATACACCTGCATTTTCACATTCATTTGACAGTGGATTTATACCTTCAGTGTTAGCGATTACTATTTGACTGCGTTTTTATGGATTGGAAGGTCTGTGTTTAAAGTAATTGAAGGGATATGCCTGTGTTTTATTTTATTTATTTATCTTCATTCTGTTTTAATGTATCCCAGCCCCCTTTTGGCTATCTCTGTGATGTATTTAGTAGTTGACAGTTATATGGTGATTTTATGATGCTATCACAATAGTCTACAGTAATAGACAGTTTGTTGCGATTTTATGATGCTATCTCCATAATGTAATTAATAATTGTTGGTTATTGGTAGATAGGCTTAGTTTTATGCAGCAATATATTCTTTATTGGAGCGTCATTGTTATTCCATAGTACTCCACGCTCAGCGAACTGTGTAGCATCAATTATAGTTGACAATAATAACTCAGACATTGAATGTTATGCATTGTTTAGCCATTCTAATAATCAGAGAATAAGAGGGTAATTATGAACAGAACGATTTTCTTAACAACATGGGATCATTACTTTTAATGGAATGATGTTTAATTGCCAACGACTTATGGTTAGTACCCAAGAATTTTAGGATTTAGTTCATGCAAAGATATCATGTTTATGCCACCTATATCATACTTGACAGATGGCAGTAGCTTAAGTAGCCGTATAATAATTACATACAACAATATTAATATACTGCCACATCGCATTAAATGTACCTTCATTTGGATAAATTAATCAACAACAATGATAGTAGATCACTTACTTGTATTGATATTGACAACATTATGGAAGGGAAGTATTCCTGCATTGGACAACAGGTTATACCATTCAATGGCAACGTTCTTTTTATAACTGAATATTATTATTATTATCATCTGAGAACAAGTTTATTAAATGTGTATATGACATTGTTTTATTTTCTTCATTTTTGAAATTACACAGCGATCTAATTTATTATGGTTAACAACGATGCATATTGTAATTCTTTGCTGAATTATTTTATCGTTAATCCTTTTAAAAATAGTGTACAAGTATATTAAAACCACTATCTTTAATTACCACAACAACCAAAGTCTTTTTAATACCAATATGATATATAGATGGAATATCTTGAAACTATCTGTATTAACCTTTAACAATGATATGTTATATATGTTAACCATTATCCTTTTTGCTAATGTTTATGGGTTATATATTAATATGGTTAATATACCACAATCTTTTATTGCAAATTTTATTGGTCATATGTTAACCTTTATTTCTATTTCTTAAATATTGTAAAATAGTTGTATTAACCTTATCAACGATATTGCCACTATCCTTTATTGCTAATTTCCTTTTAAAAGATATGTACCTTAATAGTTTTATTCAAGGTGTGTAGATTGATTTTGTTGCGCAAGGAAATTGTTGTGTTGCTTGAATGTCTTAGTCGTCTTGCTGACTTGTCGTTGGGTGATAGGGTTAGTCACCAGGTGTTTAGATAGTCCTTGATCTCCTAGTGCATTGATTTTAGTTGGGGTTGAGGGTCCAGTTATGTTGTTGTGCCACGGTTGTTGTCGCGCCTGTCGCCTGGCGACGACATGATTCTTGATGAGGGGATCATTGCGTGCCCTAAGGGATAGAGGCGAAGGATAATTTGGCCGGGGTCTGTGCTACCCATTGTGGGCGTTGTTCATTGTAGTTGTTATTGACGTTTGGGTTGTAACGCCTTCATGTGTTTGGTTTCACAGCTTAGAGGTTCTAGTTATTGGTCATTGAGGTCGTTGTGTCGGGATGGGGGATGATGTCCTTTATCTTATAGGCATTGTCGTGTTTGTGTCGAATGGGTAGTCGTTCCTTCTTTGATTTATGCATGTTTCTCCCAGTTTCTCGATGTGATAGCGTGTATAGTCGTTGTTGTCTGTTTCCTGATCTGCGGGCATTGTGTTCGTCATCAGGGTGTGGTTAATTGTGTCGTCATTGTCTTCCTGCCTAAAAAGAAAAAAAAAATTGCACTTTACTTCTCTTATAGTCGTAACGGTTGAGGGGTCTTTACACATTATTAGAGACATATCTTTGAGATGTTGGCACATGTATGAGATACACCTCTTGGTGATGTTGATACTTGGTTGAGGTACACCATTGATAGTACTTTCTTGGTATATATTATGGTACATGGTATATCATGGATGGTTGGCATGTTGTTTGAGGTATATGGTTGATGATATGGTACATGGTTGAGGCATATACTTGGTATATGATATTGGTTGTTTGGTACTTTGTTGAGGCACTTCATTGATGATATCTTATGGTACATGGTGTATGGCATGATTGAGACATATCATGAGTGAAATGGTATATGGTTGAGGCACATATCATGGTATATGTTGGTACATGGTTGATGTACTTGGTGTGGTACATGTTCGATGCATGGTATGGTACATATGTTGTTGTACTTGATTGATACATGGTATGGTACATGTGTTGATGTACATGGTTTGGAATATGCTTGACATATATGGTCGGTTGCATATCATTGATGTTTTGGTACATGATTGAGACACATATCTTGTGATGGTATGTTGGTGATGTTGGTATATGCTTGGTAGAGGCATATGTTGGTGATGCTAGTACATGCTTGGTAGAGGCATATGATGGTGATACTTGAGCATCTGGTTGAGAGGTGTTCTTGGTGATCGTGGATATGGTTTTTTTTATGTTGAGTATTGTGACAATGATAGGTTGATGTGACATGTTGACAGTGACAGGTTGGTGACAGTGATAGGTTGGTTATAGTGGAAGGTTGGCATTTAATAGGTTGATGTGACAGTGGCAGTGGTAGTAACATTGGCAATGATAGTGCCAGTGATTGTGGTAGTGATAATTTGGTCTACACTTATATTTTAGGGCGGCAGGATGGGGCAAGGAAAGGGGGTTGTAGCCTCCTTCCGATTGGTTCTAGAGAATAGAGGGAGTTGGAGATTCCTTAAGGTTGAAGCCTGAGAATCATGGGGTTGTAGCCTCCTTCTGGTTGGAGCCAGAGAATTTAGGTTGTTGTAGCTTCCTTCAGGTTGGAGCCTCTAAATAGGGATTGGAGCCCCCTTTCAGTTGTACCTGGACAAATGGGAAGTTGGTGCTTCAAATGAATGTATTCTTTGATATATAAGAAAACCTTATGTGGTTTCTCCCATTTGGGTTTCCACGTAAATTCAGGTGTACTATGTATTTGATTTGATGTTGTTGATGTGATTTTGCTTATGTTTATATGCTCATGATATATTGAATGCAATCATAGATGATATATCGATGATATACTATTGATAAGATTGAATTTTCTATATTGTGGTTAAAAGTGGTCATACTGATGCACGCCCCCCACACCCCTCCCCCCCTCTCAGTATTCCAACAAGTAGTTGTAAATCTAGTTAAACGAGATGAGTTTGATGAGGTAGGTCATGGTTGGCTCAAAAAAGGTGAGTCACTTTAGTTAGAGTGAAGTTTGTCCCTTGGAAGAGACCATTGCAAGTGAGGTAGATTGTGATCAAGTAAACAAATCACTCACGAAGAAACAAAGGAACAAAAGTGATATTTCCATTTGCTTTAAATTTTGTGATGTGGCAAGGAAAGAGATATTGCTTGAGCTTTAGATGAAAGATTAAGGTAAAAAACGCGAGTCTGACTGCCTTAACTCTCACCACTTTCTATTTAGGAAAAATCAATGACCTTAAGAAAAATGTTTGCAACATGTGAAACACATGGTGTATTTTCTTGCTCTTTCATTACATAGATGCAATATGAAGGAAAGAAGACCTCACCATGTATGTGGGGAAGGGATACTAGGTAGCCTCTAGCTTAGAACATGCACAGGTACAAATAATCATCTAAGCACATAGTTGAAAGTTGCCAAGTAGAAAATAGAGGAGCACACTTATTATCCTAAATCATATGATATAAAACAAAGGGGATTAATTGCTTGAAAGGATCATTTAGGTTCAACTAGGATTAAAAGAGGAACTGCTTTTTCTTAATGCTAGAGCCTCTAAGATTGGAAACCTTACTTCTAAAAGACCTAAGAGCTTACGAAAAATTAGAAGGGCCCCCATATAAGCATGTTTAAGAAATACATTCCACCAATATCTCAACAACCAAAACATAGTAAACAGAACAAAGTGATACCTTTCCCTCATCATTATCTTCCTTTTTCGCCAGTGGATTCACTTTCGACATCTCTTCCACTGCCATGTTTTTACTGCATACATCATATTTGGTGATTTAGCTATATATGACTTAAATTTGGACTTAAGACACTTAACTCTAGGTTTATGTAATTGAAAATAATAGAAACCTACCATGCTCATAGATAAATCAAGAAAATAAACAATTATGCATACAACACTCAATTTCAACATGTGAGTCGGGACCCAAATGAATAACTAAATCACCACATTTGTTCAATAGTTGTGTCTCATTATGTGATAACACATTGTACCACCAACTACAAGAAAACATAATATTATCAAAGAGAGATTTATTTAAATGAATGATTGTTTTTACAAATGTCTGACAAAGACAATATTGCATATAATCAACCAAGTTTGATCATGTTATGTTACATATTTGTATTGGATTCTAGAATGTTATTTTATCTTCTAGTCAACCACCTATTGTATACTTTGGCGTGAAAGGTACATTTTCCGGGTGGTTAGTCCATACACTATTTGGGTGGAATGTGAGAGATGGTATGTGCTTCTTGGTAAAGTGTACCTTAAATCCAAAGATGATATCAATTTTTGATGTTCTTATAAATCCATATGTCAAGAATAGGTTGTAAGGACATTTATCGAGTGAAAAGTGCTAGATACATTTGAGCATTGAGTTGTCATATTGGTGAACAATTGTACAAGACCTAAAACCTTTTCTAGGTCTAGCAACAAGCTACACATATATTAGGAAATTAGTGTCTAATTTTGAAAGTGTTGAAGCTGTGATAAAGGCAAGTGAAGTATCTTTCCCATCATTTAGTAAATAAGCTAGTGATCAAGAACTTATTTGGTAGTCAGAGATTACTAGGTTCTAAAATAATCAATATATGTAATCATTGGGTTGTTAAATAGAACCTAATCTCAATAATATTTAACAAGACAATCTAAATAAAAACAATTAATATGTCATCCTCAACTAGTATACTCTTTCCCATAAGAGATACCCAATTATTTGAGAAGCCTACACAAAGATAGGTCACTCTCAAGATCTAAACAAGTATGAGGGGATTCTTTACATTGATATTGATTTCAAAAAATAAACTCAGTAGCCCATGGGTGGGTGGTCTAGTAGAAAACAAGGAGGTGATTAGACTTATACTTATGGGAAGTCTTGATTTCAATGATGTGGGTGCAAATGAGGCCAAGTGCAAGTCTTGGGTACTTATATACATGATGTCCTATTTGAATAATCATTGGATCAGTTTTATAAGATGACCAAGTTTTCACAACGAGTAGATCAATTAATCATGTAAAGGATAAAAATCATTAACATGCAAGATTTACACGCATGAAATAAATAGATTAACATCTTACAACCTCATCATATGTCACCACAAATATTTTCTTGGAAATGTTCTCTAGTTTTTCCCATTGTTACGAGGGAAAAACTATCTATGGCCAGGGTAAACCACAACAGACAGGTATGACTACAAAAATCTACTCAATTCCAACATATGCTATATAAACCAATGTGTAAGAGAGATAAGAAAGAATCCTACCTCGTTCCAACGTTTGAAGATGTCCATCGTTGAGTACTTCGACCCAAAGCTTTATAACTGTGACAAGTTCTCAACAAGCAAGTAGAGAAAGCATATAGTGATAATATAAAAGGTTAGCACATTAGATAGCATAATCCATCAATAAACATTACAAACATTCCCATGGATAATAATCATATATTTGCATGAAACCAATAGGACGAGAAAGGAGTATTTCTATTAATAAATGATCAGTAGAAGTGATAACATTACAGACTTCCGTGTCAGCATGGTTCGGAACCAAGAAACCAAGTTCCTTCCAACTGGGTCTCCACCACTTCAATCCTCCACCAAAGGCAAGCTCATAGAAAAGAGACAATGAGGTTCTCTCAACAACAGGGAAAGATCTTGGGGGATGAACACTATGTTCAGACTTGAGGGACAAAGGGATGCAGACTCAATATGAATTAATTTCTCCAGATTAAATTTTCTCTCAAAGTTGAATGCTTTCTCCTCTTTTCCATAGCTCGTAATTGTTCTCTTATAGCCTTCAGAATGCAACTGAAGGGTCGAGTCAGAACGTTTCCAGTATATGGAAGGCCAAGGATTAGAGATCCCCTGTCATGACATGGAAACCCGACTTCATTTTTGTATTTTTTGGCATAAATCCTGATGTACATGAGCTGTAGTGGAGCAGCCTGTGTATACGCATGATGTATAGTAGATAGGGCATGTATATGTGGAAAAATATGTATTTTTAGCTCTGGATTCATCAAAAAGGGATGACAAGTCTACATAGGGAAATGGAAAAAGGCCATATGTGCAAGATAGCAATGGTGAGGAAAATCTTTCTATAACATATGCCCCCTAATGTGTGAGATCAGAGGATTATCTTCGATGGCTGAAATACATTATAAATAACCCAGAAGTGGAGTGGTGTAAACCTAGTTGGAAAGAATAGTTGCTCATTACATTCTATGTTGACTTTACATACATGGCTGCCAATAGAATAAAATGCAGATCCATGTGGAAAATATACCAAATAAGTGTTCGTGGCCATTAATAGGCAAATACAAATGTGGTTATATGCCAAAAGTTGTCATAATCATGAACAAGGCTCAGTAGAACCAGTCTCAAAACCAATCTGAATATATCTGTATACAATGGAGTATAATCTGATGTCCCATGATTACTGAAGTCAAATAGGTGTTGGTCCAATGATGAGGAAGCAATAGCTCAGGAAAGTTGCAGCCACATAGTGATGTCTTCAAGTCTTCTACACATCCGCCAAAGGTGCAAGTCTACATCATGTGAATAAAGGAGTTGAGGTCGAACACAATGAGACATTGTTTGATTACCGGTCATTGAGGTATACCGTTAACAAACGCAAGACAACCTACCAATAATGAAAGTAGGTATCAAGGCACCAAGCACATTCCTACAAGTGTGACTAAAGGAGTCGATGTCGAACACCTGAGGAATCCATTGATCATGATACATTGATGTATTCCCATCTGTCAATGGAAAGAAAGCTTGCCACTAATCACTGCAAGTCTCAAGGTACTCATAAAACTCTAGGTCCCATATCCAGAATAAATGAGTTGAATTCGATGGAAAGAGACCCACTGAAAGGAAGGCATTAAGGAATCTCTCATCAGACAGCATGAGGAACAAAGAAGGAGCTTCATAATTTGGTGGAGATCAGACGAAGAACATGTTCACGAACCAACAACCTCGTATGTCTTTCACGTGTGCCAAATGAAAGCGGTACACGAAAAAGACCCTATGAATATCAGCCAATGATGAAAACTGCTAACAAAGTCGAGGAAACCACCAATAAGGCTAATGGCATCCAAGACATTGCACGAATCCCAAAGTGTGAATAGATGTCTTGCCGTCGAACACAAGGGAAACCACCCAGTCAATGACCAATGATGAAATGTCGACTGTTGGGTTCAAGGTGACCTACCAATGATGAAAGTAGGGCCAAGGTGCATGATAAGACCATAGTATCATGTGATTCTGAGAAAATTTGAGGGTATGGCCGACATGCAAAGTCAAGAGTTCTGAGGAATGGCCGACACAGGTTGATAGACTTCCTTTGAACAAGAGCATGAAGCATATGGTAGACTCCGACAGCATAGACTCAATGATGTAATTATTAGATGTAGGAGGAATCAATAATGTTCTCTATAAGGATTGGAAGAGTAACCAGTTGGTAGAGAAAACTCTGTAATGGGATCAGATTCCTAAGGCCATGCTAAACCCAAAATTATGATGACACAAGGACTCAATAACTTTGTACTATGTTCAAAGGCGATGCGACTGCTGCCAAATATAATATAGTACCCCCTTCCCGCCCATATTTTTTTGTTTTTTCATAACAAATGAATCTTATGATACATAGGAGGAAACGAGTGTCGCAAGTAAGCAAAACTAGTTCCAGCAGTGGAATGTACCTATGCTCAATGCAAGGAAATGCATGTGGGAGATGGACACTCAGGGTGATGTTCCCCCTAGGGCATAGGGTGTCAAATTGTGAAGGATATAAACAAGGCTCTGCTTGGTTGAGGATGCAAAAACTGCTTCGGCAACGGTTTATAACGCAAAGCGAGAACCGGCTAAGGGATCAATACTACAAGCGAGGGCATGAGATGCAATCACAACTTAATGCCAAAAAATGTCCTTTTTTATTTCTTTTAGTCTACTTAGTGTGAAAAAGGGATAAACTTGTGCCAAATAGACGTATTTTCAAATCCAATTTATGAGTGTGAAAAAGACAAGTTCACTCGATGATCTTTTCTATTTTTGGTAACGATTCGGAAAAGAGATTAACTAAGACTCATGACCTTTCAAATACAATTTAACGAGTGTGAAAGGGACAAATCACTTGGCAATATTTTTGGTTTTTAGACGAGTCGGAAAAGAGCTTAACTAAGACTTGTTTATGCTCTTCTAATCAACATGTAAACGGGGAAGCCAAGCCTCCGGTACCGGTCTTCTGCAGAAGGTTAGTATCTTACGGATAGCTGACAAAAGCTTGGGAAAACCCAAATCTCTCCAAGTTGAGGAGGAGAAAGTGATAACGGAGTATATAGTCTCTGTGAGGGTTCAAATAATGTCTCTTACTGGAAAAGACAAAGGTGGGGGTATGGGATGCCCCATCAGGTCGTTCCAATCAAAGGGAACCTCATCAAGACTTGGAGGGAGAGCACTCGGGGGAAGAATAAATCTCTCTCGTTCAGAAGGAGAAGGATCTGGCATGTTGATGACATGACTGAAGAATATATCATTCTCTATACGGAGAGTGGGAAAGACCAAATATTGCACTGGTATGACCTCCTCTTCAGGTGCAGGCTGAAGAGGATGCATGGGGATAGGTATAGGATCTTTGATGATGGGAGTGAGGTCAGGAGAAGGTAGCACCGTGTCGATCAAAGGAGGAACAGGGTGCGGGGAAACTACAGATGTTTCAGAATTTGAAGGGATTTTGGGAGAGCTCCATGCTCCTGGTATCTCGGTAGTAGTCGGACACAAACAAGTAAGGTGACTTCCTTCACAAGTCCTGCAAAGGAATTTAGGCTTATGTTTGAGACGTCTAGGCTTCTCGATGCCCCCAACATTGCTTACAATGGTTAGTGACATGCTCTCGTCATGACTGGAAGAGGTAAGAGAGTCTTCTCCTATATGATGAATAGAGGTTGGAGATGTGACACGACTATGATTCAGGGTGAATAGGATGGTGCCCCAAATATAATTGGCAGAGGTTGGGTGCGAGTTGTCGACATAATTTGTAGAAAATGTTGACCCATATCTGACATGACTGGCAGAGGTTGGTGATGGAGCACCAGTATGACTGACAGTGACTAGGCTAGCAGTATATTGTGGCATTTGATGCCAAGGTCCGGGGAAATATTGGTTTTGAATCATTGCAAGCCAGGAAGGATCTTGGTGTATCTCCTGTCCCTGCTCAGAAAGGTGGTGGCCTATGCCAAAATGGCCCGAAGAGGTTTGGACGGGAATCATCACTAAGGTATGCAAAGAGACAGAGGAAGGATAAGAATTATTCGAGTGATGATATATGTTTCCCCCTTGTGAAGGGGTCCCATAAAGAGGGTAGCCCGAACCGTAAAATTGATTCTCCCCATATGAAATACCTGGGGGTACTTGAGGGCCTGTCATGGAAAAAGTATTTGACAGAACTGACATGGCAGACGAAATATACATGGATGGGGCGTAATAAGTGGGATAAATACCCATCTGAGCACTGGATCCTAGAAGAGCATAGCTAGCATTGGATCCATAAGGGGGAAGGTTCCAACCTCCCATGGGGACACGACTCATATCAAACGAATATGTAAGCATCGGAGCCATGGTGCCCCTGGATCCAATGCTAGGATTCATATACGTGGGCCAGGGAGAGGATTGCATGGGTGAAGTCATATCAACAGAAAAATGGCTAGAGACCCAAGGTGCAGACTGAGTGTTATAGTTCTGCATGCCATTGTGAAAAGCGGAAGGATCTGTCCCCATGAAATGAGTAGGCATCATGGGGTGGGTAGCAGTAAATGAGGGAGAAAAACAAACTCCACTATCCATGTTGATGAAACCCAAAATAGACTCCTAAGGACAACTAGTATTCAAAGAGTAAACCAAAAGTCAAACGACCAATATGCATGAAAACGAGTTAAAGTGGCTGAGTAGCCTCCTTCGCTAAAGAAGGTATGTCTCGTCCAAGAGGGACCTGAGACTCCCCGCTAAAGTTTGGAGGTAACATAATTAGTTACAGGGGCCCTCATGGGCTTAACAACCAGTCGGTCAGATCCCCCTGGAGAGGTAATCTTCCATAAAGGTTGTGTGTTGTCTGACCCCTATCTGACCCAGGGTACAAGCAGAATAACCCCTGCAAGTAACCTATGAGATACCTAAGTCAAGCAACTAATAAACCACTATATAACCTATGCACAGAAAAGCAGTCATAAGTTTGGATTACCGTATGAGCAGGGTATAAAAGCCTAAAACCTCGAAAGCACCACCTCTCACAGAAGTATGGGTACTAGCAAGATCCCCAAATATGAATAAATCCACAGAAATATCTTTGATGTTAGGCGAGTATCCGAGGGTTATCCCTTCAACCAACTTTGCGCAACCTCATGATTAACTCCGATGTGAGCGGAGCCTCCTAATCTTACCAATTATACAATGGAATTCTCAAATCCCTGTCTCAGACACATATGTTGATTTAATTTCCTTGGAGAAGTTTACTCAAAAAATCCTATTTCAAGGCACTAAATCCTAGACTAGTTTGTGCACCCTAAAAAATAAAATCGTGACTAATCACTTTTAGTTTAAAGCATAAATTTTATTGGTTGTGATTACTCAAAAGGGTATGGAAGTGAAACTCATGATATTATGACTCTGCAAGAAAATAAATATAAATATAATGCAAAGTCTAATTTTAACTTTTCAATGAATGATATGAGTATAAAAAAAACAGTGTAATTTTCAATTTCAACTCTGCAATTCAGAAGTAAAAAGAAATCTTTCACTAAATGCACTAAGCTAATGATAAAGATTCAGAAGACAAAAATGCCAAGCAATGTAAAATGCCTATTTTTTGTATTTTCAATATATTGAAAAGAAAATGCATGGAGGGATAAGCAACCTGATATATATATTCTACTGTGTATAAATGGAATAACTCAAGCGGAATACCAAGCAGCCAAGCAAACAACCCAAAGTTCAAGGACAAATAAAAAATGAAAAACAATGAGAAGGACTCGCCCAAAAATTCAACTCCAAATAGGTTTCCTGTCAACCCAGAGAAGCTTAACAGGAACTACAGAGACCTAAGAAGGCTCAACAACTATCAAATCCCACCAAACAATCACAAAACCAAGAAAACGGGCAAGGAAAAGTGGTATATGCGATTGTTCAGGTGAATAGTGTGTATATACGCAACTTGTAGTGAGACAGCATGCATGTGTATGCGAATTTCAATGAAAAAGGTGCATACAGGCTTGAAACAAGGCCAGGCAAGGGAAAAAGGCTAAAAAATCAGACCCAAAGTGAACAGAATCTGTCAAGCAATCATACAAAAAGAAACACAAAGGAAAAAGAGCAGTGCAAAGAGAAAAAGTACTTCAACCCTTAGAAAGAAGATCTCTCCCCATTGGAGTCGCCAATTCTGTTACGAGGGAAAAAATATCTATGGCCAGGGTAAATCACAACAAACAGGTATGACTGCAGAAATTTACTCAATTCCAATATATGCTATATAAACCAATGTGCAAGCGAGATAAGAAAGAAGCCTACTTCGTTCCAACGTTGGAATATGTCCACCATTGAGCACTTCGACCCAAATCTTTATACCTGCAACAAGTTCTCAACAAGCAAGTAGAGCAAGAATATAGTGATAATATAAAAGGTTAGCACATTAGATAGCATAATCCATCAATAAACATTACAAACATCCCCATGGATAATAATCATATATTTGCATGAAACCAATAGGACGAGAAAGGAGTATTTCTATTAATAAATGATCAGCAGAAGTGATAACATTACAGACTTTTGTGTCGGCATGGTTCAGAACCAAGAAACCAAGTTCCTTCCAACTGGGTCTCCACCACTTCAATCCTCCACTAAAGGCAAGTTCATAGAAAAGAGACAATGAGGTTCTCTCAGCAATAGGAAAGAGCTTGGGGGTTGAACACTATGTTCAGACTTGAGGGACAAAGGGATGTAGACTCAATATGAAGTAATTTCTCCAGAGCACCTTTTCTCTCGAAGTTGAATTCTTTCTTCTCTTTCCCATAGCTCGGAATTGTGCTCTTATAGCCTTCAAAACGCAACTGAAGGGTCGAGTCAGAACGTTTCCAGTATATGGAAGGCCAAGGATCAGAGATCTCCTGTCGTGACATGGAAACCCGACTTCATTTTTGTATTTTCTGGCACAAATCCCGATGTACGCAAGTTGTAGTAGAGCATCCTGCGTATACGCATGCTATATAGTAGATAGGGAACATATATGTGGAAAAATATGTATTTTTAACTCTGGATTCATCAAAAAGGGATGACAAGTCTGCATAGGGAAATGGAAAAAGGCCCTCTATGCAAGATAGCAATGGTGAGGCAAATATTGTTATAACACCCATTGGTGACAAATTTTAGCATACACATTGTAGCCTTAGAGTGTATTACCACAAGTAACATACATAAGCAAGAAAAAGTTACTCCTAAGTAGTAATTTGAATTTTGGAATTCTAGAAAACTATCATTGGCACCTAGTAAACCGCAAATAAAAGGGTTTGCATCAAAAGGTATCAAATATCCAATGATACAAGCCAAAAAATAATCTTTGGTACAACAAAATAGAAAAGACAAGATAAAAATGTTGACTATGCAATTTATTAACACTAGTTTTTCCCATCTTAATGGATTATATCCAAAAGGTGTGTATTTTTGCTTGGTACTTACTTTTTATGCTAAGAAACCTTTGTTTAATTTCTCCTTGTAATGCATATAATAATTCTTGTAATGCATATAATAATTCAATTGTCATTTTAATTTTTTAACAAAATAATGAAAATATATGAACACCCTCTGGCTGCAAATCCTATACATATCATATTAGCTAGAGTAGTCCAATTATTCTACTTTTTGTACCTATATATGACCAAACTCAATCAAATCATGACCAAAATAGGTTCAAAAAGTAAAACAATTAGATAATTCCCTAGTTAGAAGCCTAGTTTCTCAAAAGATTCAGTTCATTTGTGAAATAAAAAAAGGTTATATATTAAAATAAAATAAAAACCAAGAAACAAAGTATATACACATGCTTACAAAATATTTTACATGTTTGATAACATATAACATGTTGAAAACAATATCTGTTTTCATCTCAAAATATTACTATGGAAAAAAACAGATTGTAAATAAAAAACTGATAATGTATATTGTGAAATATATGAATTACAAATTAAAATACAACTAGCTACTAAAGAGAGATTGATAAGATCAACTTGTTTACTAAGAATACAAATGAAAGATAAGAGAGTTGCTACACCCAAGGGATAACATATACTTATCAATTTCAATGTATATCAAGATTACAAATAAGAGATAAGATATAATATTCTACACCCAAGGTATACAATTACAATGTATTTGAAATGATAGGCCAGAGAGGAATAAGTCCACGCATAATTGTTTTGTATTAAAGAGAACCAAATATATATACAAACAAGTGACCTTTGGTTTCATCTTCCCATAGGTCGGATGGTTGTTCCTATTCACCTACGACTCTTCATTTTCTCCTAGATTAAATATTTAGAATAATATTTATAGTAGCATAATCCCAGGGATTAGGAAATTGACATCCCTCCCCCCTTAATCTGAAGGGGTGTTTGTAATTCCAAGCATCTTTATAAACTTTTCAAACTTTTCTCTTCCAAGTGCTTTGGTGAAGATGTCTACAATTTTCTCACATGTGGAACAATGTATCAGTTGAATGGTCTTGACCTCTACATGATGTCAAATCAAATGGTACTTTGTGTTTATGTGATTGGTTTGAACCTGGAATCTAGGATTCTTGGCTAATTTTATTGTAGAAGTGTTGTCAATCAAGAGTGGAGTAACAATCACCTATTTCTCCTACAAATCCTCTAGTATCTTCATAAGCCACACAATCTCCTTTGTTTCCTTTGTAGCATCCACATATTCTTCCTCTATAGTAGAATCTATTGCAACAAAATATTTGTGTTATCTCCAAGATATCATTGTTGATCCAAGACTAATGAGGTATCCAAAAGTAGGCACTCCATTCTCCTTATCCCCATCAAACTCTGAATCTGTATGTCCAACTAGTCTGAAGTTTTCCACCTTAGAGTATTTGAGCCTAAAGTCTTCATTAGTTCCTTTCAAGTACCTCATAACTCTCTTTGTAGCACACCAATGTCCTTCACAAGGTTTTTTCATGAATGTGGAAAGAATCCTAACTGCAAAATGAAATATATGCTATGGTATTAGTGAGGTAGATAAGACTCCCCACAAGATGTCCACATTTAGTTGCATCCTCAAATTCTTTCCCTTCTTTTGATGTTAGCTTTAGATTTTTTTCCATTGGAGTAGAAAGAGGATTAGGATCAACCATGCCAAAGTTATTCAACAATTCTCCAATATACTTATTTTTGGAGATGAATACTTTCTTTGGATTTTGATTTACTTCAATACCCAGGTAGTAGTGAAGATATCCCATGTTTGTAATTTCAAAACCCTTCTTCATTTATTTCTTTATGGATGGAATATATGCTTCATTGTTCCTTGTTATCAAAATATCATCTACATACACCACAAGATATACAATAGTTTTTCCAACTTTCTTGACAAAGAAAGTTGCATCCTCAAGATTAAAATGCTTGAAATTGATCTTCAAAAGATGCTCAATTAGCTTTTCATACCATGCACGAGGTGATTACTTTAGGCCATACAAAGACTTGATGAGATTGCATACCTTATATTCTTGACCTTTCACAACAAATCCTTCTAGTTGATACATGTAGGCATTCTCTTTCAAGTCTCCATTCAAGAAGGATGCCTTCACATCCATGTGATAAATCTTCCACCTAATATGTGTTGTCAAATCCAATAATGCGTAAATGGTAGCCCATTGTGTTGTGGAGGAAAATGTATCCTCATATTTTATACCTTCTTTATTTGCAAATCATTTCTCCACAAGCCTCACCTTATGCTTGTCAAGTGAGTTCTTGTCTTTCCAAATTGATCAAGATGAACATTTTCAAGTGTCTTTATGAGCCACTTTGGACCTTTCTGTGATGGTCCAGGTTTCTCCATTGATTGAGATGGTGCTGCAATATTGTTAAGGTTCATCCTTTCAATCCTCTCAATCACATCATCTAATTGAAATCCATGTTCTCATGGTGAAGTGGTTGGATCTTCTTCATGAGGGGGAGATGACACTTCAAAAGGAGATTCTAGATATTGATCCAAGATAGGTATCCCCCATTCAAGATGTAGAATCTCATCATAAAACTTGTGATATGTCTTTACATGGGTGAATCTATCTAGATGGTAAAGTTGTCACTCAATAGTTTTTTCATTCTTAGTGGATTAAAAAAAAAACATCTCTGGGAAGAATGTTTTACCATGTCATAAAGATGGTATTCCTTGGTGGTATTTGAGTACCCCAAGCAGACACACTTTTGACTCCTTGCACCAAGCTTTTTTATTTTATCCCTAAGAATTAAGGCATAATAGGTGGAACCGAAAACACTGAGATGTGTTACTAAAGGAATAAAACCATTCCAAATTTCATAAGGAGTCTTTTTCCCAAGAGAATGAGATGGAATTTTACTTCTCACATATATTGCACACATAACTTCATCATCCCTAAACATCAACTTCACATTCTTGAAAAATATCATTGAACATACCATATCCAAGACTGTCTTGTTCATTATTTATGCTACATTATTCTATTGAGGATTGCATGGAACAATGGTTTGATGTTTTATTCCATGTTGGCAAGATATACTTCAAACTCATTAGAGGTGTATTCTCCCCCATTATAAGTACAAAGAGTGTTAATACTAGATTGTGCTTCATTTTCAATCCACACATGAAATTTTTAAATGTTTCAAAAGCTTCAGACTTGTGTTCTAACAAATAAACCCAACACATCCTGGTGTAGTCATCAATAAAATTCATCATATATTTATTACCAAAATCAAATGGAACATGAATGGGGCACACAAATCAAAGTGTATCAATTTTAGATTTCTACATGCTCTTGAAGTGGAATCATGAAAAGGTTTCTTGTTGTGTTTCCCAAGGATGCAAGCCTCACATTGATTCAAGTTCCTTGGATTGGTAGGAAAACAAGAAACACCATTTTTCTTCAGTAGAGAAATATTATCATAGTTGATGTGCCCAAATATTTTCCTTGGACATCTGCATGCCACAAGAGATCGGAAGACAATATACCTTCATCATAGTGACAAATATGTATAGAATTGTGTGCCCATGCATATGTCCCTTTCAGCTTCAACCACCTAATTTTAGCTATGATGTACTTTATTATCCATAATTCATTCTCTTCTTGAGTATGGATGACTAATTCCACTCCTAACTATGCAAAATAGCCCTCCTTTGCATACTCTCAATAAATTCCTTCACGAAAGGAGTGAGTACTTGCACCTTGCCTTAAGGAAAGGAGCGAGTGCATTCTCAAGTGAGAAAAAAAATATAAAATCATGAGAATTATGTGCCCCTGTGTGGAGTATACGAGAAAATTAGGTTCATAACATCCTAATCCCCATGAGAAATAGTGTTAACCATATTGAAATGGTATAAATAAGACCTCAAAGGAGAATAATTTAGACACACAATCCCAATGATATCAAAGTTATCATCTGATCCCAATTAGTTAGAGTAATTTCCCCATGGTTTTTATGACCATAATCTCCCTCAGTATTTCCATCCTCAACATTTTCCATCTCCCACTTTCTGATGAAGAGATCTAAGACATCCTTATATTTCTCTTCTTTGAGCAAAGCAGAACAATACAGTCAAGCAGTCTTGAGTGGCCCAAGGAAGGAGGAATTTGAACAACGGTTATGGGCGGTGCCAACAACGAAAGTCATGAATACTACATTTGTACTATTGCTTTTCTTTATAAAATGGAGATCTCGACCAAGTTTTCACAACGAGTAGAGGAATTCATCATGTAAAGGATAAAAATCAATAACATGCAAGATTTAGACACATGAAATAAATAGATTAACATCTTCCAACCTCATCCTATGTCACCACAAATTTTTTCTTGGAAATTTTCTCTATTTTTTCCTATTGTTACACCAATGGACAAATTTTAGCATACACATTGTAGCCTTAGAGTGTATTACCACAAGTAACATACATAAGCAAGAAAAAGTTACTCCTAAGTAGTAATTCGAATTTTGGAATTCTAGAAATCTATCATTGACACCCAATAAACCACAAATGAAAGGCTTTGCATTGAAAGGTATCAAATATCCAATGATACAAGCCAAAAAATAATCTTTAGTACAAAGAAATAGAAAAAGATAAGATAAAAATGTTGACTATGCAATTTATTAACACTATCTTTTCCCATCTTAATGGATTCTATCCAAAAGGTGTGTATTTTTTCTTGGCACATACGTTTTATACTAAGAAACCTTTGATTAATTTATTCTTGTAATACATATAATAATTGAATTGTTATTTTGTTTTTTTAACAAAAATATTAAAAATATATGAACACCCTCTAGCTGCAAATCCTATATACCTCATATTAGCTAGAGGAGTAGTCCAATTGTTCTACTTCTTGGATCTATATATGACCAAAATCAATCAAATAACGACCAAAATCAGTGAATATATGACCAAAATAGGTTCAAAAGTAAAACAAATAGATAATTCCCTAGCTAGAAGCCTAGATTCCCAAAAGATCTAGTTCATTTGTACAATAAAAAATCAAATAAAATATTTAAATAAAATAAAAATCTAGTTCATTTGTACATATTTAAATAAAATAAAATAAAATAAAAACCAAAAACCAAAGTATATAAATATGCTTACAAATTATTTCACACATTTTATAGCATATAACATTTTCAAAACAATATCTATTTTCATCTCAAAATATTACTATGGAAAAAAAAACACATTGTAAGTAAAAAACTGATAATGTATATTGTGAACTATATGAATTATGAATTAAAATACAACCAGCTACTAAAGAGAGATTGTTAAGATCAGCTTGCTTATTAAGAACAAAAATGAACATAAGAGAGTTGCTACACCCAAGGGATAACATATACTTATCAATTTCAATGTATATCAAGATTACAAACAAGAGATAAGAGATCTTCTACACCCAATGTATACAGTTACAATGTATTTGAAATGATAGGCCAGAGAGGAATAACTCCATGCATAATTGTTTTTTATTAAAGTGTGATGATGGAGATAACCTCAGTCTCAAAGAATCGATTGTGCAATGACGGAGATCCTTGGACCTGTGGGTTATGAGCCCACATAATGGACTACAACAATGCACATATCAATGGCAGTAACGCCACCTTCATCTCATTCAAATGAAGTGGTTTTCTGCCTCTGATTTCCTACAAACGTTGATCTCACAAATTTATGGACTCTAGATCTCCTACCACAATATCAATTGAGAACTGGATCACTGTCGATCCTAATGTGATCGACAGTGGATCTATTTCTCTTGTTGGACGGTGTGTTCTCCCTTTTCACATGACTTAGACCTGCACACTCGCTCGCATAGTTTTATCTTAACACATGCACGAATTTGTCAGGCTTTGTATACATGTTTACACACATACGATCATAGGAAACAAAAAATACTAAACAAAATATATTTATTCATTAATATCGAGCTCGAATCAATTAAACAATATGGCCTCTCCGGGCCAGTCGTCCTCTCATCTTGCTCTTACATGGTGTTTGGCCTCCTCCACATAATCATAGATTCACATATTTATAGAAAATAAATTCAATGGCACTAGGATCAAGAACATATCCGATCCTTTTCTCAATCGCTAATATCTTTCCTAGAATCTCTAAAATCACTCATAATTTGTTGACTAAATAATTTGTTGTGTTTACATGGTAGATTTGGATGAAATCGAATCCTTCTAGATGCCAGTGATTACACCCTTTGGGAGAATATAATAACAAACAAATTTATCACTTAATCAAATATCATGGAAATTTGTGCTCCATTTGCAGCGCGTTGTCCATGTCTCGCTTTCTTAAAATTCTAAAATCGAATTTGACTTGGGGACGTTGATGCTCCTACATCAAAGTGAACCAAAAATATATACAAATAAATGACCTTTGGTTTCATATTCCCAGGTCGGATGGTTGTTCATATTCATCTACAACTCTTCATTTTCTCCTAGATTAAATATTTACAATAATATTTATAGTAGCATAATCCCAGGGATTAGAAAATTGACATTCCCCCCTATTATCACTGAAATTTCGTCCGCAAATGGTTACAAGAATCCAACATCGTCAAACAGTTATGAGGTCACCCATGAACAAAAATTACCACAAAATTATTTCCAAAAAGGGTAAAAAACTATACAACCAGTGATAAAATTAAAGTGCGCTATGACTACACAGGGCGTGCGCGCACATGCGCAAAACAGAAACGCAAGAAAAGCGCACATGCACCCGATGCGCGACTGTGGTCGCTAAAAGCCGCACACATCTGAGAACGACTCATTTATGAGATTGGTCGGCCTCCCACCCACTTCTAGTTCAGCTTCCAAGTTGATTTGACACTCAAATCTGGACTGGATCCGACTGGGTGGCTGGTCAAAGACCTAAAAATGCCCTAATTAGCCTCTTTTCACACTACAAGTTGGTTGCACAATACCTCAAAGAGATGTTATAAAACAAGGCCATGGGTGCACTTCATTTTTAAGGAATTCAATAACAAATTTATGCTACTACTATTCTCTTGAGGGGTCCTCTATTCTCATCAAGAGTATGCTAGCACCATTACATTGGGCAATCCATCTCACTCTTTGAGTGGATTAGCTTGGAATTCTTTCACCATTTCCATTCAAAGTTGTAAGAAGAGCTTATTTGTGGGGGTCTAAGAGCCCTCCCTTGGAGGAAGAAGGGACCCATAATCCTCTTTCTTCTTGGTGTTTTATTTCACTGATAAAAACCTTGCCATTGGTGGCATGAGTCTTATTGTTTCTTTTGTTCTTATGTCCCTATGCTCACTAGTTTAGTTGTTATTTTATTTCTTACTTTAATTCTTAGTTGTTCTTTTATATTTCTTTCTCTAACCCTTTTCCTTACAACTGTCCTTCTTATCAAACCCAACTAAGCTTGTAGGCACCTCTGTTTTCCTCACTAAGGTGACGAAAGAGGCGCAACACCCCCTTAATCCAAAGGGGTGTTTGTAAGTCCAAGTATCTTTCTAAATGTTAGCGATATTTCTTGTAGCGGGGGTAAAACGCGAGGGAGTGGGGTAAAAACCCACTTTCCCTAAGTCCAGAGTGCAAAATGCACCTATGCTAAGAGACGGTCAGTTCTGGACGACAAGATTTCGTGCGCCTGGATCAACGACACGCATCGGATTCCAGACCCCCCCTGCCTTTCTACCTTTAAGCGGAGGGGGGGGGGTCCGAAATCAGGCGTGCATCTTTCCTATGGCCAAGATCGACGCGCTCGGATCAACGGCGCTCGGATGATCTCATCCTTCTTAGTTTCTCTGCTTTTAACTCAAGTGGCCCCCCTTTTTCTGTCATGTCATCTTTGTACCATCCTTCCCCTTGCCACCTGTTCTCCTTCTGGCCGTGCGATGGGGCTCGCTCCCTTTAGCCCTTCCTCATCCTCCGACGTCTGTCCACCTTCCTTCTTCTGATCCATGTGGTCTCTTCCTCCACCTCATCATCCACTCACCATCTATCCTTTATCCTGCTCACTTCTACGTCATCCTTATCGTTCCCATCACTTTCCACCTCCTACCTCCTTCCGCTTATTGGCTTTCACCGCGTGCCTTCTCCTGCCACATCTCCCACACCTTATCGCTTCTCGTTTCACCTTCATAGGGCACAACCTCTCCCGTTATGCATCCCATCCTTCGTGTTGGCCTCCACACATATTCATCAAGCCGTTCAACGATTCCAGGTGGCAACACGAGGAGTCTTCCACATCGCAGAAGTGCCGAGTTGGCCGGGCCCTCCTCAATCCCAATGAAGCAGTTATTGAAGCGGTTGGTGGTGGTTAGACATCGCCTCCACCATAATGGGAAAGTCCGGAAATGAATTAAAGGCACGTCGATTCGCCCATGAAGCTATCAGGAGTTCGATTGCATCTGCCACAGGTGCACGATCATCCGGAGATTGCAGCTGCAGATTGTCAGAAGCCATGCAGACGCAATGTGTTTAATGCAATGTCTCGATTTTGTTGTTGTGGCTGTTTTGAGTATATGTAGGTGTTTTCGCCATTTTTGTATCTATCGATGGTAGAGAAGAGATCCCTATTGTAAAGTTTTAACAGATATTCTAGTTTTCTGGGTATGCATTTGTATTTGAGACTTCTTGTTTTATGACAAATAGTTTTCCTATCTCGCCTATGTTTTCCTCTCATACTAGAGAGTTCGTGACTGACTGGTTCTCGCGAATGATTGCAGTTATGATATGATGAAAGGTTCATTGTGCATGATTGTATTCTCTGGTTTTGCGTTTGAATGTAAGATGATATTGTCTTTGAACGTCTTCTTCTACAGTCTGTTAGTAAATCGATGTTAGTACCAGACCTCTTCTTTTCTATCATATAAGTCTTCCGCCTATTTCACCACATACTACAAATCGATGTCTGAAGTTTGTATAAGACCTCACTCACCCATGCATGCCTAGCCTAGTTTCCGAGTTGGAACAATAGTGTATTGAGTTGGCTTCCATTCGGTCACCCCATCTTTAAACCACCGTGACATAAAACTGATGGGCGTCGGGCTCTACTCCTGCAAGCAATCCAGGAGTGACTTCCATCGCCAACATTTCTGGCGCCGTTGCTGGGGACGAAGTTGAATATTTTCCCCGGGATCGAACGACAACGATCAACTGATTCTGAAGGTGCATCAAATATCAAAACTTGAAGATTGCTACTGTGCACCTGGCGACTCCATTGTGACGACTCCGCTGAGGAGATCCTGCTCTATCAATTATGGCTTTCAGAGGTAGACACACGCGGTCTCATCCACACTTGCCTTTAGCTACACCGGAAGCTGACCCAGAGGTGGTTCGAAGAAGAGGAAAGAGCTTTGCAAAAGAAGTTTCCATCACCAAAACAGGTAATACGCCATCCCCTTCTGTGAGAACTCCTTTTTCTCCTCCTCAATTTCTTAATAGACCTCCTTCAGAGGTTTCCCGTTTCTTAAATTTTGGGAGTGTTCCTGTTGAGTTTTCCCCTCCTAGTCTAGGATTGGAGGGAGAAATCCTTGTCACTCCCCTTTCTACTGAAGTTGTTCCTCAGTGTAGACCCGGGACTATAGAAGATTTCACCACTCCTACATAGAGAGGAGCACCTACTGACTTGAGCTCGTTAGTCTCCTCCTTAAACCCTCTCTTGTTTCCCACTCCACTTCGAGACTCATTCTCGGCAGCTCCTTCGCAAACTCCTTCTCCTCCAAGTTCTCCTCCACCTTATATTCCTATGGCTAGTGCTAACCCCCCTATGACCAGAATGGAGGCTATTATAGCCGCTAGGTATGCTCCCCTTGTGTTACCTCAGCCCCTCAACGCCCTCTCAACAGATGGTTACCTCAAGCAACTACCCAAATTCACAGGTGAGGGGGACGTAACTGCAGATGAGCACCTAGAAGCCTTTTACAGTTTCACAGATGACAATGTCATCATGCATGCAGACGTATGGATGAGAATTTTTGTCCACAGCCTCCAAGAAGAGGATAGAAAATGGTTCAAGGCCCTACCTCCTAGATCTATTGATGGGATCGAAGCACTAGACAATGTCTTTTTGAGACAATGGGGAGATAAAAAGGATTTCATGTATTACATGACGGAGTTTGGGTCGTTGAAGAGAAAGGAAGGAGAGTTTGTCTCTAACTTTTCCAAGAGATTTAATAAAATGTACAACAGGATCCTTACTGAGATAAAACCCTCTGAAGCCTCTGCAAAGATCACTTACTCCAGCGCTTTTGATCCTGATTTATGCCTACTGCTAAGGGAGAGAAGAGCTGCTACGCTGGCCCACATGTAGGATGCGGCCGTAGAGGTAGAATCTAACATATTGTCTGTCAACCGACTCAGGAATGCAAGTGATAGAAATACGTCCAAGAATAGGCCTGAAATTTCCTCATCTAGTTCCTCTCCCCTGCCCCATCAGACATATGAGACATCCAGAGCAATAAAATCGCTTGCTGCCAAGATGGAGAGGTGGGAGTTAGAAGGGAAGCCCGGGTACAAAAATCCTCAGAATGCTGATAATAGAGGTTTTAGGAGACCTAATAACCATGGACCACAAGCCTTCCCGAGGGAAAAAAGGGAAAAAGACAGAGAGGATCAAAGGATTCAAGCTCCTCTCCAATATAACCTAGTTACTCATGAGAAAAGAGGGGAGGCAGACGAATTCGAACCCGAAATTAACTGTGTTGAGGAAGCCCCTCCTTTTCCCCATTTGACTCAGTCTGCATACGAAAAATCCCAGATGAACATTCAGATCCATGAGTTAGGAAAGGGAGAGAAAGCTGGCCATACTCCTAATAGATACAATCTCAGGTCAAAAAGGAAAGAAGGAGACTTTGACATCCAAGATCATCCCCTCATAGCAGAAAGACCTACTAAAGCTGCGATAGCCGCTACTAAAGAAAAGAAAGCTCAGAGTGTTTTGTCAGCAGCCAAAGAACCTGTCACTGAGGTAAGGGAAGCTCCTAAGCCAATTTCCTCCTTTAATTTTGAGCATGAAATTCAGAAGATTAGAATCCCTGTACCCCTGTCTGAACTGGTTAAAAATGAAGACTTCAAAAGATCCCTCTCCAAGATGCTACAATCCGAGTCCCCCCAACCTCTCTCTGACTCAGTAAACCTTCAATATGAAAAGCCAGTTGTAATCCTGGGGCCCATGGTAGAAGACAGAGATGACTCATCCCCTCCCTTCTACACATCCTTGAATATACATGATAAAGTGTTGCATAATTTCCTCATGGATTCAGGAGCCTCTCATAAGCTTATGCCCAATATAGTTATGGAAGAATTGGGACTGGAAGTGACAAAGACTTATCATGATTTGTACTCTTTCGATTCGAGGAGGGTGCAATGCCTGGGAGTCATCAAAGACCTGGTGGTTTCTTTGTTTCAGCTGCCCATGAAAAGCGTGGTCATGGATATTGTGGTAGCTGACATTCCCCCCAAATTTGGCATGCTACTGTCTAGATCATGGATTAAAAAACTCAGGGGAACGTTGCAGATGGATCTCACATACGCCACCATTCCGCTTTTTGGAGGGGAGCAAAGGAGGTTGTACAGAGAAGCTTAGCTGGATTACATTGTCAGTGACAAAGCAGACCCCACCAATCACCCCATATTTGCAATTGACACTGATTTGGGGTCTAGCCTATTGCATCTCACTGGTGCTCCTGAAGAGTCTTTCCAGGTCCGAACGCAGCCCAGTTTTGACTATCTAGATTTCCCTCCACCCTCCTCAGTGTGGAAAATGTTTTTTGACAGATCTTCTGCTGAAGGCATTGGCGCTAGGGTGGTTTTTATATCACCTTGTCAGGAGACCATATCTCTTTCATACAAGCTGGAATTCGAAACCACCAACAATGTGGCAGAGTATGAAGCTCTTATTCTGGGCATGAGGTCTGCGAAGGATATGGGAATCAAAGAGATAGCAATATTTGGAGATGTTGAGTTGATTATTCAGCAAATAAGAAAGGCTTATCGCTCTAACAATCCCCGGCTCAGAAATTACAGAAATGAGGTATGGAACCTGATGGATAATTTCTTCTTGGCCTTTAACATTTCTTTCATCCCAAGGGGGGAAAATACTCTAGCCGTATCAGCCAGTTCGCTCAAGCATCCTCTGCCGCCTGGGATAAAAAGTGATGTCGAGATGAAATACAGGCCCTCTGTACCCGACAATGTCAAACATTGGAAGGTGTTTGAAGATGATCTAGAAATTGAAAGGTTTCTACAATCCGTGGATGAATTCTCTGCATTGCACATTGACCAGGATCCTGACCTGGAAGATGACCCTCGTCCTGGGATATTTTTAAATAATATCATGAATCACCAGATCATTCAGCTTCCCAGCAATCACATTCCGAGAGGACTCATCCCTTTAGAAAGATTGTTCGATGGAAATGACATGCCAGTAAAGGGTGGTGTTTCGAGTGGAGATGCTGACATAGCCGAATGCAACATTGGCACGCAGGATGAGCCTAGGTTCGTCAAATTGTCTAGCAGTCTGACCAGGGAATAGCGGGCTGAATATATTGAGTTTCTAAGAGAGTTTTCCGATGTGTTTGCATGGACATACGAAGACCTGAAAAATTACAACACATCTGTTATTGAGCACAAGATCCCATTGAAAGAGGAGGCTAGGCCATTTAGGTAGAAGCTGAGACAGATAAATCCCATGTTGTTGCATGTCATGGAAAAAGAAGTAAAAAAGTTGTTGGATGCGCAAATCATTGTCCCCCTGAGATATTCCGAGTGGGTGGCCAACCTGGTCCCAGTAAGGAAGAAGAGCAGAGAAATCAAGCTTTGTGTTGATTTCAGGAACCTAAACAGAAGCTCAAGAAAAGACAATTACCCCCTGCCCAACATGGAACACATATTGCAGAAGGTAACTGGAGTAGCTAGGATATCTATGATTGATGGGTTTTCAGGGTATAATCAAATATCAGTCATGCCTGAGGACAGAGAAAAAATGGCCTTCACCACCCCTTGGGGCACATTCATGTATGCCAAAATGCCTTTTGGGTTGATTAATGAAAGAGCCACATTTCAGCGAGCCATGGACATAGCCTTCATCGGGGAGAAAGATAGATTTGTGGTGATCTATCTGGATGACATAACAGTCTTCTCCAAGACTGACAAAGAACATTGCTGCCACCTGAGAAAAGTCTTTTCGAAGTGTCGCAGGTTTGGCCTTTCCCTAAATCCCAAGAAGTCGTTGTTTTCTATGAAGGAAGGGAATCTGTTAGGTCATATAGTATCAGAAGAGGGGGTAAGAATTGATCCCAAAAGAGTGGAGGAAATTCAGACCTTGTCATTTCCCAGATCTAAGAAGGAAGTGCAATCCTTTTTGGGAAAGATAAATTTTCTGAGGAGATTCGTCTCAAATTTTGCTGAATTGGTGAAACATATCACAACCATGCTCAGGAAGGGAAATGAAGTGAACTGGACTGTTGAACCCAGGGAATCTTTTATTCAAATAAAAAAGGCATTGACTGAGGCACCTGTGCTGATCAGTCCTGATTATTCCAAAGATTTCCTGATTTTTTCTTTTGCTTCCTGTGATATAGTAGTAGCGGTCTTGTTGCAGAGAAATGAGGAGGGATGAGAGAAACTCATTGCCTTCTTCAGCAAGGCGTTGAGAGATGCATAAGTCCGATACGAGATCATGGGAAAATAGGCCTATGCTTTGGTGAAATCTCTCAAATCTTTCAGAGTCTATGTATTGCGCTCGAAGATCATTGCATACGTTCCTTCAGCATCTGTGAAACACATTCTCATACAGCCTGACATAGACAGAAGAAGAGGTAAGTGGATTGACAAGATCCTAGAATTTGATTTGGAGATTAAGCCCACCAAGTTGATAAAGGGGCAGGGTTTGGCCAAGTTGCTAGCTGAATTTAATTGCAAAGCCTTAGGGATTAGCTTCATCAATGAGCAAGCTGAGTCATCCAACAAGAATTTTCAGGGTGCTTTATCCCTAGCAACATGCTTCTGGTACAAGGATATCTTGTACTTTCTACAAGAATTGAAGCCTCCTGATGGAATGGGAAAAAGCAAGGCAAGAGCTGTGAAGCTCAAAGCGATCAGATATTGCCTCATTGACCAAGCCTTGTATTGGAAAGACCCTCTAGGGGTATTTTTAAGATGCTTGGACCCATAAGAAGCCCAACAGGTTATTTCTAATTTTCACAGTGGCCTTTGTGGGGGTCATCATTTCTGGAATACCATGGCCCATAAGATCCTCCGAGATGGGTATTACTGGCCCACTTTATTCCCTGATGTCTGCAGAGAAATCAGAGCTTGCATCAAATGCCAAAAGTTTTCAGGAAAGCAACAGCTCAGGTCTCTGCCATTAAAGCCTGTAGTAGTTTCAACAC
Source organism: Picea glauca (assembly GCA_000966675.3). Taxonomy (NCBI): domain Eukaryota; kingdom Viridiplantae; phylum Streptophyta; class Pinopsida; order Pinales; family Pinaceae; genus Picea; species Picea glauca. Next base: position 281,873 of record JZKD02S1852417.1, read on the forward strand.
CCTTTCAGCAGTGGGGATTGGACTTCATTAGAGAAATTCATCCTCCCTCAAGTAGCTAGCACAGGTGGATCCTAACTATGACAGACTATTTCACCAAGTGGATAGAAGTTGTCCCCACCAGGAGCACTTCCCACAAAGTACTCATCAGCTTCCTGGAAGATATCATAGCTAGATTTGGCTGTCCTAACAAAATTGTCACTGACAATGCCACCCCTTTCCGGTCTGGGCCTCTAGTCAAGTTCTGTGAATAGTTTGAGATTTCACTGATTCACTCTACTCCCTATTATCCTCATGGAAATGGACTAGCAGAGTCTTCCAATAAAATCCTGATCAAGCTCATTAAGAAATTACTGGAAGACAATAAAAGGGCCTGGGATTCAAGGCTCAAATTTGCATTATGGGCTGATCGAGTGACAACAAAAAATTCCCTGGGCACATCGCCCTTTCAACTTGTTTATGGAACAGAGGTTGTTTTCCCCACTCATCTCTCTTTATCAGTGGCGAAATTCCTCCAGGACATTGAAGGAGATCCGAACCATATGGTCAGAAGGATTCATCAGATGGTGGAAATACAACAGATTAGGGAACAGGTCATGAACAGGGCCCACGATCATCAGTAGAAGATCAATCAGACCTTCGACAGGAAGAACAGAAAGAAAGAATTTGAGCAAGGTGATCTGGTGCTAAAATGGGATGCACCCAGGCAGGACAGAGACAAGCATAGCAAATTTGATGCCCTCTGGTTTGGGCCTTTCAAGATCCTTGAATTATTTACAAACAACACGTACAAGTTGCAGGATCTGGAAGGCAAAAAAGTTTTTGGTGGCCCAATAAATGGGCATTTCTTGAAAAAATGTTTTTTGTGAGCCGCAGTCGGCTCTTGTGTTTTTGTAAATATTGTTTTTATTTTTCAGCTTAATAAAAGACTCCATAGCCCAACAGCAAGGCACTGAATCTGCAAAAGCATTCTTAGAGCATCATAGGGATGACTCTATCCCCCATGGAGCCAATTGTTAGCGATATTTCTTGTAGCGGGGGTAAAACGTGAGGGAGTGGGGTAAAAACCCACTTTCCCTAAGTCCAGGGTGAAAAATGTGCCTATGCTAAGAGACGGTCAGTTCTGGACGGCAGGATTTCGTGCGCCTGGATCAACGGCGCGCAT